>PVJO010006750.1:0-86654 GCA_004026905.1 Hystrix cristata
AGCGGCAAGAGCGGCAAGAGGGCGAACTCGTGGTGCCATTCATATTTATCTGGATTCTGTTCTCGTGAGAGTTTCTGGATCCCATGAGAAGAGGGGCGATTGGAATTTCGCGCCCCAGGCTGACGTCAGGTCAAAGCCACTCCCCAAGGTTATGTTCATCTTCCCAGCCAGGTCAGGCCACGCCCTAATCCTATATCAACTGGACTTGACCATGTGGTTTAGAAGCCTTCGCCCTGGATTGTCAGAGGAATTTGTGGCGGTTTGGTGATGCAGAGTGGAGAAGCCCTGGAATGTTGTAAGGAAAGCCTGATGGCAGATTCTGATCAGGGGTCAAAAGACTGGAATGCTGATAAGAATGCAGACAGTTAAGGCCAGACCCAGGAGGTTTCAGATGAGACTGAGGCAGGAAGGCAGGGCCAGGGCGTGGCAAAGATGGTTCCGGGGTAAACATGACCAGATCCCAGGACACATGCTCCAAATAATTCTCAGGACTTCACATGTGGACTTCTCTTGAGAACGCACAATATGTGCAATGAATAAAAAGACAAGATACCATTAAGCGCTCAGTATCATGCGTCTTCACGGCGGCCCGCCCTGTGCACCCAAGGTGTACTTTTGTTTTATATTTCTATTTTTACTTTCATTTTTATTTGTCCTCTCTTTCACTTGTCTCAAGCTTGCTCTGTAGAGCCAGTTTCTACCTTATCCTTTACTTTTAATTTTTTCTTAACCTCAAATAAATGTGAAACTGCCACTGTTTTTGCTTCTTTCAATTCTTTGCTTGAGACAGAAAGTACCTAAAACTATCTCTAGAAAGACACTCTAGCACCTCAGAACTCAATAACAGCAACAAGAGCTACATTGGAAGTCGGATTAGTGTCTGTTATATATTCTGATCACCAAACGTTTCTAACCAGGCCGAGTCAGAAACACTAACGGCTGTAAAGTTAAATGCTGTGGGGGAGACAACCAACTCTCAGCTCCCAAGACCTTCCCAAGGCCATAATGCTCCAGCTCCTCTGGCTCTGGACACTCCCCAAGGACCACAGCCTCAAGATAGGGAGGAATGAAGAAATAGCTTTCCCTGCAGAAATCTTGAGAGCTGGCCCTTTCTCACACCCCCTTCACGCCATGACCCATACATAAACTTTAAGCCCCTTTGTCCTGAGAGTGTTTCCTTTGTTCCCCTCTGACTGAGTTCACTCTGTAAGTAAAGCTGTTCTGAGGTCGTTTCTCATTCTTCTGCCAACTCAAATGATTAATAGTGTCCATGAAATTCTCACACCAGCAAAAATTTTTTCTATATTTTACTCATGTCTTGAGACTTCACCAGAGACTGAAATTAAGGGGTGTAGACTATTTAATCTGGTTAATGGCCATTGTATGGGTACTGCTGGGATCTTTAAATCAGAATTTTAGTGATAATCGGGGCAAAATGCAGAGCAGAAAAAAACTGAAAAACTTATTTTTGGCACGGAAGGAATCACGTGTAAAGTTGGGGCCAAAATACACGAAGTGGCTAAATAGATTAATGCTATAAAATGAAACCAAATACCTTGTACAGGGACAAGAAGAAACATGACATGAGGGCATTTTAGAAATCAGTAACACTCCCTCCCTCGAAGGCTCAAGGGTGACAAAGTATAAGCCATTTACTTAAGAAGAGACCACGTAACAGCCTGAGACGATCCTAGGGGTTGGGTTCCCTGGGACTGAGTTCACCGAGCTCAGCCATTCAGCCCTCAGAGGCCACTGCAGCTACACCTTGAACCATGTCTGGGAGGCTTCCACCCAGATTTTAAAGGGGGTTCTGGGAGGTCAGGCAAGAAGCCCCAGTGAGGGGAGTTGATGAACCTGTGGAAATGAAGCCAAAGTTGTAGAAAAGACCCAGAGAATTTAAGATAACCTGGAATGTGGAACATCTTTCAAGGAAAGCTGCCAGCTAAGAGTAAAGCCACCTCAAGTGAGAGGCCACATTGGGCTGCCACCAACAAGGCATAGGAGTAGGGATGCCCAAGTCCTCTGCAACACACCGTGTGCCGATATGTGCTCTGGGTCCTGGATATGGAGTGACAGAACTTTATGTTTGTCCTGTTGGATTTTGTTTTTGCTTTGATCTGACCTTTTCTATTCCCTATTCCTTCATCTTGTAATGGAAATTCTTACACTGTGCCATTTTGCTTGCTTTTGATTTTTAACAGAGGCTCAAAGGTAAGAGTTTGCCTTGAGACTTAGAAGAGTCTTAGACTCAGAGTTTTTAAAAATATTGAGACTCTAGGGAATGAATTAGTGTATTTTCATTTGTGTGCAGGGTAGTTGTATCATGTTGGGTGTACTTGTGAACTTGCTGTTGTACTTTGAGATTAAGTATTGCTTAAAGAGAGGTGTCTCCTTGTCAAGTCGATAAGCCGTCTACCCTGGACAAGATACAAGGGGAAAGATGATGGATGTGGCCCTGTTCTGAAAGAGCTCCAGTGTTCACCATCCCCTTTGGACATCTGTCTCCAGTTTCCTCAGTCTCCCAAGGCACATTAACATTTGTTACTCTCCAGTGAGCCGCCAGGCCTATGGCCTTAAACTGATACAGCATTTTTGATCTCTTTTGTTCTGTGGCTTCAATTTTCTTGGGCTGAGCAGCCAGTGTATTTTCTGGCTGTGTGCAGACAGCCATTGTGGACTCTCCTAGCTGATCCTGTAAGCTTATCTTACAAATACTCTTGCATAATTATACATATATTGTCTATCAATTCTCTTCCTCTAGATAAGTCTAATTAATACAAGTAGTAACTGGAAATCACAACACAATATGGTGGTGTGCTGCATGAGATGAGGACATGATTTGTCTTTTCTATCGTTTAAAATATTTTTGAAGCCATCTTTTCCCCCCTACAAAGCATTCTACCATATGCACATTCACGTCTGGAAGACTGGCAAAGGAAAAACTGTCTGTGCTTTCAAAGCCATCCGATTCCCCAGCCTGAGAGAGAAACATAAGTGAAAGGACAGTGACAAATCTTTGCGATAATAGCAGCAGGCAGGATCATAGAGGTGAAGAATCTGTTATCTCATGTAAACTGCTCATCCGTGTGAGGTGAATGAACTCTTTAAGGGGTGCCATTTAGTTCATGGGCAAAGATAATTTAGTGAATGTACCCAATGCCTGAGGCTGCTAAATGTGTTCCTTTAGCTGAACAGACTGCTCCAAGGCACTTGCTTATTCCTCCTTGTCGATCTACAGTTGGGCCTAGCTCATTAATAAGAAAGAGCGGGTGATTTATTCACTCTTTGTACATTACACAACTCTAATCATGATCCCTTCTTTTTATAGCACATAAGTTTTTATTTGATGGTAACTTGTGCTGTGTTATATTTTGCCTTTTTTTTTTTTTTTTTTCAGATGGGGTCAGTATCTTGCTGACCTTGTGGGAAAGTAACAACATTTGGAGTGTATTAGAGTCAGATTTGCCCCTGATTTAACCACACATTACTGGTTAGCCTAAAACAAATATCTTCCTGATATCAAGAAAGAGTACACTGGGGCTGGGGATTTAGCTCAGTGATTAGAGTGCTTGCCTTGCAAGCACAAGGGCCTGAGTTCGATCCCCGGCACCACAAAAAAAAAAAAAAGAAAGTACACTTATTACAACACCCACACCCACACCCACCCACCCACACACACACACACACACACACACACACAAACAAATGTGCTACCTATCCATTGAGGAAACAATGGATAATCTTGCTCTCATTGAATTTAGAGCTTCTATCCATGAAAAGATATATTTAAAATCAGCAATAACTCTTATACAGATTGTATAATTGACTTGTGCAAAACAATAAAGAATAGACAATATATTAGAAAAAAGAGCACCTCACCAAAATGGAAAACACAAGCGATAGATAAACCTGTGGGAAAGTGGCCAATTTCACTAGCAACAAGAGAAATGCAATTAGATAATACTCCTTACTCAGCATAATGTCTGGAATAAATGAATGAATGAATGAGTACAATCACTAATGCCAAGAGTTGCAGAAATGTGAAATAACAACAGTAAATATTTCCTAACTACCAATGGGAGAAATTTCCATGTAATTATTTTAGAAAGAACGCAACAATCTTGTGAATCTGCAGCTAGATGTATCCTATGGGCACGACGTTCTAGTACTTCTGTATGGCCAACAGGTGAAAGTAAAATTGTGTGTTAGAGGACACGTGCAAAACCTATTCACACCATGATCATTCATATTTTCCTAAACCTGAAGATAATACAGGTGCTTATCAATAATAAAAGTGTAGTGTAGTGCAATAACAGGGAAATAAATAACTTTCCAAAATTAAAAGTCACAAATTAAGTGTTACGTGTAACAACCAACTTGAATGGTTTTCATAAGCATAATGTTAAGTTAAAGAAAATACGATGTATTCTAGAGGACTGGAGTATGCCATGAGTAGAACAAGCGAAACACACACAATGTTTTATATCTGCATTTGTACTGTGTTACATTAAATCTCCAATTATAATGTGTTAAGTTTACTATCTATATTTTATTCACTTGCAAAATGTATACTATTATTTTTTATAATATAAAATAATTTAAATAAAACTATTTTATAGTTTTACTATATAGTTTTTTGTTGTTTGGTTTTTTTTGTGGGTTTTTTTTTTTTTTTTTTTTTTTTTTTTTTTTTT
Source organism: Hystrix cristata (assembly GCA_004026905.1). NCBI lineage: Eukaryota > Metazoa > Chordata > Mammalia > Rodentia > Hystricidae > Hystrix > Hystrix cristata. The sequence continues at coordinate 4,695 of PVJO010006750.1, forward strand.
TTTTTTTTTTTTTTTTTTTTTTTTTTTTGGTGCTAGAGATCAAACTCAGGGCCTCGTACTTGCAAGGCAGGCACTGTACCCACTGGGCTAAATCCCCAGTCCCAGTAGTTTTAAACTATTTTTAAACTATTTTTAAACATTTTATAGTGTAAAATAGTTTAAATAAAACTATTTTATAGTTTTGTAGTAAGTTTACAAAAGGAAGAAAAAAATAAGGTAACTTCCAGAGTGCTCAGTATTGTTCACTTATGAAATTGTTGAATATATATTTAAGATAAAGAGGTGAAGGACGGTTTTACTGTCGTTGCTTGTGTTATGGCCTGCTGTGTTGTATCTGTGTTTATGTTGGCATCTATGTCCCTTCTTTTCACAGTCAGGAATTGGAAAGTGAGTGTGTTTGAGTTCTGAGACAGCCATCAATTTCCTCAGGACAAAGTTAACCAAATAGGTAAGTGATCTCCACGATGAAAACTATAAAAGATTAAGAAAAAAAAAAAGGAAGAGGAAATAAATTAATCGAAAATCTCCCTGTAGATATCTGTTTAGTTTGCTTAGTCATCATTGAATGACTTGACTAGTTTCCTTTGACAGCGAAGCACCTGTATTTTTTCTGTCAAAGCACAATGATTTACTACTTCTCTGATGTTAGTTCAGACAATTCATAATTTTTTCATAGCTTTCACTCCCTGACGGGGCATAGTATCAGGGGCAGTCATGGAAGATAACACAAAACCTTCTCAGATTATTCCTAAACACACTTACATTTTTTATTGTGCACTTGATCTTTAAGGTTTCAGTAGTGTGACAAAGCTTTTTAGAGCTTGCTTGGAGAGTTCATTAGATGTTTTTCTTAAATTTTATAATTCTAGATATTCCATTAATACAGACAGTGACAATGTTGAAGCAGCCTCCCTAATTGTTTTGTGACAAGCACCTTGAGGATAGAATTTCCCTTGAGTAAGACTGACTCAGGTCAAATAAGGTAAGTCCTCAATGAGAGGTTTTTTGTTTTGTTTTGTTTTGCTTTATCCACCAAGGAATTGCCAATTGCACTCAAGTATCTTCCAGGCTGTGATTTTTCAGCTACTAGTTTCCAAGGGCACTGTGGGGCCAGGGAGAAGCAGATGGTATTTGGAAAATATTAAATGCCTCCAAGCTCAATATGATTACCGAGATGAAGATGATTGTCAAGAACAAATTTTTCTTAGATTGTTCCATTCTTTGATTAATTTCCAGAGTTCTGAAAATTCAACTTTGCTAATTATTGCCAGTGTTCTAATTGTTTTTAAAATTTTTTCATATGAATTTTTTTTTTTTTTTAAGTTTTAGGTTTTTAGTAAATGTGTATAGAGCATGTTTATATTCCTTGTAGGGATCGTTTCTCGGCCTTTTGGCTAAGATCAGTGTAATATCTGTTCTTATCAGTTTAATATATTCCTTGTAGGGAGTTGGTACATGAACATAACACATCTTAATTCCTTTTTTCATCCCCTTTGCCCTGTCTCCTTCTCTCCTCCCTTGACTCCTTCTCCTTTTTAATACACATTTGTAGCACATAACATTTATGTTCCTTGTATGGAGTTGGTCCATGGGGTGTTACTCTGCTGTAAAGAAAGATAAATTTGAGTCATTTGTAGGAAAATGGATGCACCTTGAACCCGTAATGTAAAGGGAAATAAATCAGCCACCCAAGCTCTTTGCTTTGCTGAGGAGTAACTTTTAGCCGTCTTACTGCCATTTTGAAGTGCTTGTCCCGTGCTGTCTTTGACAGACTTGACCTGGGTGAAGCTTTGATACTTCAGGTGTATCAGGGCTCTGCATCCTCACCAAGCAAGGTCGTGAATACTCATGGGTTGCAACAGGTCCTTAACTGAGGCTGAGTTTGACAATAATACACGGTATTTCATTTCTACTCCACTGTTACCTAAAACCCAACCAACCACCTATCTGAACAGAAAGGGACGTTGAGAGGTAGAAGTCAGCTCTATATTGGCAAGAAGTCAGTTTTTTCATATACAGAGAGGGTCCTTTCAATACCACATTCACATACTAGTTGAGAAAATCATACAATTACCTCAATAAATACAGTAAAATTATTTGATAATATTTAACTCACTGGACAAAAATAAAACAAAACAAACATTAACTCCTCGTTAATGCAGGAAGGGAAGGGATCCCATTAACCTGATAAAAAGCATATACATAATAATTATACAAATAGGTTTCATGGAAAAATGCTGAGTACATTCCCTTTATGATTAAGAAAGAAAATGAGGTGGGAATAGGCCATAGTGATATCTACCATTGTTCAGATATCTATAAAGTTCAATATGGAAATAGAAGTAATGCAAAGTAAAGGAAGAAAAAGTATTTAACTCTTCACTGGTAGCACGATTTCTTAAAATAACAAAATCCACAGATACCCAGTTACAATTTACTATAGATTGTCCACTTACCGAGGAAACAATATATAAAGTTAATTTCATATCTCCTACTCATCAAAATATTTTATGCTTTGATTTAAGGTGTCCACTTTTAAAATAACATTAGTATATACAATATTTAGAAATAAACGTAACAGTAGGTTTACATGGGTATCAAAAAATTGTAACACCTTATTAACAAACTTAAATAAGCCATTAAAACATAGAAAAATAATAATATTCCTGAAAAACTTAATATTTTAATCCATTGTGTTTTCTAAATCAGATCATATTATATTAAAATGTCAACAAATCTCAACAAAATTGTTTTTGAGAAATTGACTAAATGACTACAAAATATTTATAGAAATGGAAAGGACAAAAAATATTTAAGACAGTTTTGCCTTTAGAAAACTGTGAGAAATTCCCCGTACCAAATAATGTTACTATGAATGTAGGTTACCTAAGGTATTAAATCTTTGACATAAAGCGAAGGTGAAGTTCATTAGAACAGAACAAAAGCAAGCTATAAGATCTGGTTTTAGTGTTTTTTTTCAAGGCTTATTCACAGAATAACTGGAATTATCAGAGTAGTGGGAAGAAGAAAATTTGCATGAATGGTTCTGGGGAAGTTTTTAATCCACATTAAAATGAAAAATATCAGAACTCTACTTCACATTGTGCAAACTGATTTATTCTAAGTAGATTAATGGCCTAAAGGTGAAAAGCAAAATTATTAACTTGTGGAAAGTAATATACAAACTATGTTTTTGAACTGAGGCTAAGAAAATATTTTAAATCAAAACCCTAAGTATTCTAAAATAAATGACTGTATTAATCTCCATGGCAACCAATTAAATACAGTAGTTCATCAAAGGACATAAACAGAGGGAAAATATAGGCACAAACTAAGATGATAATTTTTTAAAATGTAAAACTGAAAAGCATATATACCCAAAGTGTATCAAGAATGACTTCAATTTTACAAGAAAAAATCAACTAAGAGGATACACAAATAAAGACCTAAAACAGAACTTTCACTTAGGAAGTATCCTAAGTGGCTACCAAATGTGTGAAATGTTAATGAATCTTACTTGTAGTCAAGGAAATGTTTAGTGAAAGCATACTCAGGTAACAGGCCACCACTGCCATGTCAGTGACATTAAAAAGCACTGATTGTGACAGCATTATGTTTTGGCAGGATGGGATGGGCTAAGCACCACCGGTGAGAATGCAAATTTGTTCAATAAGTTCCGAAATCCATTTACCTTTCTATGATGAAATTAGAAATACAAACACAAAATGGCTGTTTTAGCCTAAGGAAAAGGCACATGCGTTCTGGTGTATGCTGCACACGTGCTGCAGAAACGAACACACGTGTAGGTCTGCGCTGGTGTCTCCCATCGAATCGTCAGAAAAATACAAGAGCAGGAAGAGAGAAATGTGTGATGCCTCATTAGGAGGGGGTGCTGTCCACACAAAACAGGCCAATTTGCGAGAAACCGCTCATCCATACCGTTGCAGGAGTCAGCAGCGACACAGAGTGTGTGCAGCATCGCACAAGGTGTCCACACACCTCCATCTCACAATTCCCCTTCTAGGAAGTCATCTGTGTGAACCTCTTAGACAAAGGTCCAGAAACCATGTGCAAGATGGTTTTAGTGGTACTGTTTTCAATAATATAGTGAGTACGACACCAGGGAGAAAAGGATGCATTGCAAGCTTGCAAAAAGCTAAATATCAGCAGCATGAGATCGAGCAAACAAAGAACGTGGCATATTAACACTCGAAGTAAACTATCAGTTTTTCAAAGCTTAAAAACCCAAAAAGAACAAATAAGATGAGCATAAAAACCAAGAAAATATGTGTTCAGTGAAGTCAAAGTAACGAAAAGATGAACACAAATCTCTTGAGGATGGTTATTTCTGCCAGAAGGGATATAGTGAATTTAGGCACAAATAGAAGTTTAAAACCAATGAAAATACTTTAGGTATAGATACATTTGGATATACATGTTTTAACTGAACATTGTGCTTTATCATCATTTTCTATAATTTAAATGTATTTTATACATTTTCCATGTACCTTCTTTGTTATTAATTAAAATATAAATAACAACAAAAGACACGGTAGGGGAAAGTATAGAATTTATACTTGCATTTGAATTTCTCTATGTCTTCACTTCCCTTTGTTCATCTACTATGGGTTTTAATTCATTTATTTATATAAAGACTCCTTTAGCTTACTTCCATCACTTTTCCTATTACGCGTTTGCAGACCAAATGGCCTGGTTGTGGGGGCTTCATCCACCCATTGACATACATAGACAGCATTTGAAAACTGAAGGAGGGTGTCTTCAGAACAAACCTTTGAGCTGGAAAAGGTCCCGCAGTTATGGTACCTACTATCTTGCCCCAGTCTACTTCATTCATTTACTTTCCTCTTCTGGTCTTTATGTTTGTAATTGTGAGCTTACTTTGCACAAGCATGAAGGCTGGCAGAGGTGAGGGCAGAGTTGGGTACTGTGAAAAGTCAAGACTCCCAGCCAAGAACAAAGGGAGAGACTACGATGAACATCTGCCTCTGCTCTCTGGATGACTGGCACATATTGTATTTAGACCTTGATAAATTCTTACTTCCTACATGCATCTTCTAAAAAACAATTCTTAGCACTAAGTGTGCTCTGTGATTCTTGAGGCCAATGGTATCACATGGAAATTCAAAGGAAAGAGGAGTACCAAAAAGAGAGAGGCAGAGGGAGTGGGAAGGGAAAATTGCAAATGCAGAGAAGGTAGATAGCGTTAGGTTGAGCTGCCTTTCTGGGATTACAAATGAGCCTCAAGCTTATGTGGTTTATGTACACTCACGCCTTTTAGGGTTGGCAGAGCCACCTGCAAATAAATCATAGAATTCATAATGGAAAGTAGGCCAAGGTTTGAATATTAGTCACATTTGGACAATATCCTCTGAGGAAATCACACATTGGCCTGACACTTGTCAATGAAGAGGAGAAGCGACAGCTACTTCTGACTGCACAGCCATAGCTCACATCGTTTTATTAAAGATGTGAGAAAAGAAATAAAGTATCAGTATTCAGTTCAGGTGAGGTAATCATGAACTGAGAGCCTATCATCCATCAGCTTTCACTAAAGCTCTAGCAAGATGAACAAGATTCAGCTCTTGCCCTCAAACAGCACTTGCAAAATGAGAATAAAAAATGCTCACCTATATTTGTACCGATATGAGAAAAGTGTGAGCACAAATTGGTGAAGGATTGCATCAGAATTGCAGAGAAAACTATCATTTTATTCTGGTCACTGACTCAAATTCTTTCTAGAACTAAAAGAAAGAAGAAAGGAGGAGTAAGAAGTGAGGAGAGAGGAGAGGAGAGATACTGTTCAAGATGAAAGTAATAACAAATAATTGAGATTGATAAAATAGAGGAGGAAGGAGGGTCTTTCTAGAAAGACAAATGGAAGATACAGATATAGCATAATAATATAAATGGTAAGTTTGGGAACAGAGATTTAGTCATATGTGTGTTTGTGGATCAATTATGTAAAATAGACAGAAATATTACATTTTAAAAATGCATGGAGGCTAATACAATAGGACATTTAAAATGATATATGTAGGGTTTTCTTATGTCTTTCTGGAAAATTTGAAAAATGTTTGCCACGTTTAAATATTGTATTTAGTAAGGGCCAAATTTGAGAATGTCAAGCCTATTTAAGGTTTAACTACTAATATTATACTTAATTCATTAAGGAATTGATTTAAAGTATGGCAAGGCACAATGCCTGCAAATTTGAAACATTTCAAATTTGAACATATTTTGTAAAATAGATGAGTGGGCAGTAGACCTATGCCTGTGGCTAAACCGAATGCCTGACAGAGATGAAAAAATTATATGAACGACCAGGTTAACTGGTCAAAACATCTGTGATTTATCAATTTTGGGAAACATATATAATAGCTCATCAATAATTTTTCTTTCATGGCAGCAACGAGCTCAAACTACCAAAGAGATTTCAATATTTTCCTTTGTTTCCATTCTCTGAGTCACCCTTAACTTCTATTCTATGGTGGGCAAATATCTCTAGATCGAAGCTGGATTTAAATTATGGCTACAGACTCTCTGTAAGCAGGAGAGGTAACTTAGTGTCATTGAGACAGAGTTTTCATATCTGTAACATACAACTCATAATGATACCTGCCTTATATGATTTTCAAGACTGGACAAGAGATCAAAATGTGTCTCTCATGGCCATAAAACAAATATGAGAACAGCTTACAGTTACTAGGATCATAATCATCAGCACGTTCAGACTCTTTCCCTTTCACTGGCTTTTGTTTCTGATAACCAGATAGATAAATCACATACAGAGTAATAACCATTTAAGCCTCAGAGAATAACTTTACATTGCATGCTAATTTTAACAGGAGTGTCTTCAGTACCCTCCCAACAACACAAAGAAATAATTAAATTTGACATTACCGTTAATACTTCTTAGAGAGAGACAGCCAAGTGTATGGATTTAGGACATGGATTATGGATCATGTTTTCTTGAGTTCAAAACCAGTATTTTTGCAACTAATTTCACAACTTTGTGAAATTTCTTTAATCTCTCTTTGCATAAAGTACCTCATTTCCAAACGGGGGTCAATGATGCTGCTATTTTCATGGACCTTTTTATGGATTTTAAACTAATTAATAACTTAAAAGTAATTTTAACAATGTACAGCAAGCAAAAGCTCAGTAAATATTAGTTGTTCATTTGCTGTGATAATTAAGTCATTATTTTATTAAGTCTACTGCTTAGAAATTCAGATTCAGTAACTCTGTATAAGGTTCTTTAATCTGTATTAACAAACAAATTTCCCTAGTGATGCTGATGCAGCCCCAAGTAACTTGACTTTTGAGACATCAGAATTAGTTCTCATGCCCTGGTGGGTGGACTCTCCTGGCTCAGCTTATTTCAGCTATTGCATTTCTTACATGCCACTTATATGTCGAATACTGTTTTCAATATAGCATATGCGTGTTACTGCGTTGTGACTCCATGTGCTTCTGCGCCCCGATTCAGACGCAGCTCTGCAGTTTGCCGTGAGTTTTCTTGCACTGAGGTTGCTTTTCCCTTTCAGAAAAGTCATGGGCAGTGTCTACTGAAGAACTCCTGCATGGAACATTTTTTACCAACTGCCTCCTGTTAATGTTTCACTTCCCCCCCAATTTGTTCTGCAAAGTGCTAGCTACCAGCTTTCCTTGTTAAGGGCAGAAATGCCTTTGACTTGACCATACAATTATCTCCTCGAACACAGCATCTGCTCCCATCTTGGTTCAATTTTCTTAGATCACTGGATTATTTTGTGGCTAAAATTCTACACATTGTGACAATATGAGGGGCATCTCAAAATCCTCTTGATCAGAAAACTCATATCCTTCTTAAAGTTTCAAGTCAAAACATACTGCCACCACACTGCAGGCTCAGGACACCTTCCTAATTAACACTACAAAAACCTATCCGGGAATATTAGGCCGGGGTAATTGATCTATGAGGAGGACCATGCAGCTTAGGAGGACAAGTTATTTTTTGTTCAGTTCTCCTAGATAAAACTTTTAGTGCAAGCAGTATTTACTTAGGGAAACTTAGAAGTTTCTGGTAAGGAAGTGGGAGAGATTTGTCTTAGACCACTCTCTGTTGCTATAATAGCATATCTGAGGCTGGGATATCAAATTTGAGTATGAGGTTTTAGAAGGATACAAACAAAATTTAAACCATAGCATAATGGAAGCCAATACAGACTGCATTAGCTAACACGTTACTACTTTGGAAAAGTGTATTAGTCCCTCTGAAGAATTCTGTAAAAAATATAAAATCTGGTTCCTTAGTGTTGTTCCCCTAAAGGAAAAGAAGGCTGGAAAATTTATACAAGAACTCCTCACTCATGGTAGCTTCAAGCTTTTCCCACCCACAGCAAACATCTCCTTTTCAGGACTACTTTCAAATTATGTGGCTATGACCCAAGAATGATGTTTTGCAGAGAGGCGCACATTCTTGCTGTAGAATGCTGTGGATGTCAATGGGAACACAGTACTGACATACGAATAAACCCAGACAATAACTACTGCACAGGCCTAGTCTTGGATTGAGTTTCCTCAAGTTAATTGGATGTTCATAGATACAGGCTGAATAATCACATTCCTAAATGCATATATTTAGTCACACACTGATTCCTGCTCTATTCTGTGCCCTGCATTGATGTTCCCCGAAAGGACACAACCTGAACATGATGCTATATTGAAATAAAGTACATTGGGGTTTAGTGGGGAAGATAATTCTGCAAAACTGAAAGTAATGGAAGAATATAATTAGTTGGACAGAAACACACTGTGTACCAAGAACCAAATTTTCTGCACAGAAGGGGTTATCTGGGAATGCAGGGTATTAAGTATTAATAGTATTTTACCTGATAAAGGAGCATAAAAGCTAAAAACAAACGAACAAACAAAAACCCCACAACAACAACAACAACAACAACAACAACAACAACAACAACAACAACAACAACAAAACCTGCCAGGTTGCGGAAATAGTGGTCACAATACTGTAGAAAGACAAAATGCTATTTGGGTTTTCTTTAGATCTTTTTCAAAAGGAAAAGGGATCAAGGAATCAAGAAATGGAAAGAGTGGGGAGGGAGAGAATAGAAAAAGAATTAAAATGGAATTAAGATTTGTTATGTACATGTACTCTACACAAGGAATGTAAACATGCTCTACCTACATGTACTAAAAAAAAGAGAAGGAAACTTTACTGTGATAAAAACTTTGAAGCAGAATTTGGAGTACAGGTGGGGGTCACGGACAGTCAGTGTCCACTGATAGAATATATGAACAGAAATACATACCGAAGCCAATTTAGTTAAAGTGTCTCTGTCTCATTTAAAATTATTTGCCACCTACTGTGTAAAGGGTTAAGAAATTATTTGAAGTAGAAAAGATGTATTTAATATCTAATTTTTAGCTGTAGGTGAAGATTGAAGTGGAAAGTAAAGAGTCTGAGGAAGGAGATAAATTAGAAAGCTGTTTGCAGAAGTCCAAGGGAAACATATAGGTAACTCCCAAAGGATGGAGAGGAAAGATTTCCAAGGTAAAGAATAAGTAAAGTCAACAGGTTTTACTTGAATATTAGATATGAGGAGCTTAGTACACTGCAATCATTACTAATCTAATGATTGTCTCTTAATAAATAATTAGCATACAAAACCTGGAGCTTTTTCTCCCTCTTTTCCTTCTCATATTCCTTCTAGAATTATTTCACGGAATGGTTAGGCATGCACAAAAGCTGAGCCTCTAAATATGGAGCTCTTGGAGAACTAACACTTTCATTCATAACATTTTCATTCCGGGAAGAACACGTCTCACTTTCAGAAGAGCAGAATGGAAAGTTTGCTTGTCCACTAGCTTGTGACTCTGTTTTTTGAAAACCTTCAGCATTTTGCTTTTCCTGTTTGGGCTCATACTTCTCCAGCTGTAAGTAAGTTCTAACTACCTCAAAGGGATGTTGGAATAACCATACAGAATGTATTTTCTCGAGGGTGGCTTTGAGTTCTCTGATGAAAGTTCCGGGATCACTAAAAATTATAATTCAAATCAAAACACTCAACATTTCATCATCACATATCTTTGATGTCTAGAATTCTTGTGTGGATTCCAAATAAAGTAACAAAATGCTTCTAAAATGTCAGGAAGTTTCTGAAAGCAAAATATGGGAGGAAGATTTTCATCCATGATTTAAATACAAGACTTAAAAAGCAACTTTTCCTAAAATTTTTGCATATGGAAGTTTAGATATTTAGTCTTCTAGTAAAGAAAAAATAATAGGAGACAGATTTTTTTTCATGCTACCCTATTTCAGTAGAAAAATGGATTTATTTAAACTATACACTTCCATAAGGAAGAAACAATGAAGGATGAAAAAGTATATTTATATTAAGCTCTATGCTGTGAGCAACACTTGTGGAACTTCATCTAGATTGGGAAAATGAGAGTTTCCTGAGTTATCAGTTTAATGTAGGAATAAAATGTTGAAAGCGCTCAGGCAGCATAAACCACAGGACGTGTGCTTGCATCCTAGTGTAACCATTTCTCATCTCTAGGGAAAGAGGAAGTTGATTTTCTCTCTCGGACTCAAGCTTCCAATTTCTAAAGTCACAACAGCATCTATGAATAGTTGTGGGTAGTTGACTAGCTTCTATTCCTGATGTGCTTTAGGCAGTTTATGCAGAGAAAATATCTTGGAAAAAAATAGTACTTTGCACTGAAGTTTAACTTCATAAGCACAAATGGAATTGTAAAAATGTTACTAGTGGGATTTTCATAAGGGGATGACAAAATCCCAGAATCCTTACCCTAATCAATTTCATGAATAAAACCGCTGAGCGAGTAAAATGGCACATTCTATTAATAGTTCTATGCAAGCCGTGACTCCAAGCTTTCTTAAGAGCTTCGGTGATTGATGTGCCCTCTTCCATCCTGAGCTAGATCACCAGGAAAGTCTCAGCCCGAAAGTGAGGGGAAGTCTTAGTCTGAGGCTTCCCACAGCCTCATTCCAGCAATGGGAACTCTTTCCTCCAAAGCGCGTGCGTGCGCACGCACACACACACGCTCGCGCGCACACACACACACACACACACACACACACATACACACACACGCCAGGAAATGGAATGCAGACAGCTCAGAAAGCTGCTAACATTCTGAGAATTTTCTCAGGCCAGGGCAGTCGTCCGGAGGTCTGGGGAGCTTTTACAATTGAGAAAGTCTGGTCTCTTCTGCTATGACCTAATCCTCAGGTCCTTATGACTGCGGTACAGATAAAAGAATGAGGTCAGAACTTTTATACTGTGGCATATGTTTCCTCTCCACACTCCCTTCCTCCAAAAGGTGTCCCCACCTGTGTTTTTGAACTTGAGATTTGACAGGTGTGGTTACTCTCTTGGGGGACATCACAGAAGGGGTCAAATCCCAGCACTACTCACTCACTCCGTGTCTTCTGTCAAGTGGCCAATAGCAACAAGCAGAGAAAGCAGAATAGAATGAGTGCAGAAATTAGAACTTCTCCCATGTACAAAATCTAATCTTTTTGTCTTTCATATCATTAAAGAAAAACAAAGTGAGGGGGTGTATTAGTTACATTTTTAGAGTCAATGGTTTGCAAGAAAGCACATTTAGTACAGGACAAGTACCTGTTACAACATTCACACACACAAGCCAAATGCAGGAAGAGTACAGAACGTCTCTCTATGCACTGGAGACATGAACGATCCAATCAAGGGCTGGGAGCTCACAGCAATGTCCCATGTACATCTGTATCTGCACTAAAAGGCTGAAGAAATCTATACTGGAGCCAGGATATGATGCTCACAGTGGAGATGAAGACCAGAGCTCATCTGAAACAAAGAGCAGTCATCCTCAATGATGGCAAAGCCCCAAGCTCCTGGTGATGAGAACAGCCAAATTCCCTTCAGGAAAACCAGCCACAAGACAGTTTCTCCTGGGAAACAGTCAGCTGCCATCTTCTCCTCCTGTTCTCCTTTATACTCTGTTGACAACAATCCTCAGGTGGATCCTCCACACCCAGAACCACACCAACTCAATTCAGCTGGGGATTCTTGTTCGAGTGGCCCATGATAATAAATCCACCACAGGGAGGAATACACTGAAGCTAAGGCATGAAACAAGGTGAAAAAAAAAAAAAAAACACTTGTTTTTCCTTGAGTTGTAGAATGATGGGGTCTTCAAGACTCATATCTGATACTACTAAACATTCTACTAGAAAATTTTCCCCTTTTATCATTTTCTGCCCTGGATCCCCACAGGCCCATTATATAGTAATAAATGCATTGGTATTAAGCACAGCAAATAAAGTGGCAAGGTGATCTGAGGAAGCAAAATCTAAGAGGATAGGCACTTAAAGTGACAATAATACTATTCCAATAATATTGTAGTGGTTTCGACTTAAACAGGGCTTCCTTTGTTATGATGAGTGGATGGTAGGAACATATACATAAAGAGAAAGACAATAAATATTCAGCACGTACCTAAAGAAACATGAAATGTTGATCCAGAAAATCTTCAGCAAGTTATTTTCACATCTCAGACTGGATCGTGTGATGTGTACATTTTTAAGACTGAAAACTGCTTCCCAGATTACCCCTCTTTACCACAGAAGTATGAGTCTAGTTTAGAATTGACCGTATGAGCTGGGTGTGGTGGCCCATTCCTGTAATCCCAGAACACGGGAGGCTGAGGCAGGAGGATAGTTGCAAGTTTGAGGCCAGCCTGGACTACCTAGTGAGTTCAAGGCCAGTCTGCTGCATAGCCAGACCCTGTCTCAATAAAAAAAAAAAAATGACCATATGAGGAATTTAATTTTATGTCTTGGAAAGAAGAAACAAGACAAACACTCTTGTCAGAGGTTATGAAGGTCAGACTCAGCAATAGAAAGACAGAAATGTACCCATGGCTCCTGGCAGGTGAATATTGTGCCCGATTCCATATCCAGCCCATCTCCCCCACAGCTGGACCTCACAGAAGTGGCAAAATCTGCTTTCTGTGCACTCAGTTATGAGCACTCTGCATTCTTGGAAATTTTATTATGAAAAGAAGTGTGTTAAGTTTCTCAAGATGTGAATGAATGGAACAAATGTCAATATACCAAATATTTAAGGAAGACATAAGTAAAATTTTTCAAAATCCGCTCCACAGTAAAGAAGTAGAGGGAAGACTTCCTCACTCCTTCTATGAAGGGAAAATTACACTAATACCAAAATTAGATAAAGGTAATATAAAAAAGAAATTAAAAACAAATTAATCTTTGTCTTTGTCAGGTGAATACACTAAAAGTCCTCCATAGAATATTAACAAATTTAATACAATGAAATATAAAAAGAATTATACACTATGACCAAGTGGTATTTATGGAGGGTATAAAAAGATTATTCAATGTTCAAAAACCAATTACTATAACTCATCATATGAACAAGCTCAAGGAGAAAAATGATAATACCATGTAGCCTTAGTCAGCATTAAGTTACTGTAAAAATACCTGAGGCAAGTCAAATTATAAAGAAATGTATAAAGTTCATTTGGGGTCAGTTTTGGAGGTCCCAGTCCATTGCTTTAGAGCCTGTAAGGAAGCAGTACATCAGGGTAAGAGTATGTGGTAGAACAGGCTGCTCATTTCATGGTAGGAATGAAAGAAAGATCGGGTTCTCACTGTCCCCTTTGGGGCCACACCTCTGTAACTGGAAGACCTCACCTTAAAAGAGGGTGCTGATGAGGATCTATCTCTCAGTGTTTCTACCACCTCCCAAGAGTACCAAGCATCCCATGCAGGGTCTTTGGACAACATTTCACATCCAAAGTACACATTCGTCAATAGAAGTAACTTGGTTTAATCTAACTCCAAGTATGCTAAAAATTGTTAGCAAACTAAGACTAGAGAAGAATTTTCCTACCTAAATAAGAAACACCTACCAAATACAAATTTCTGACATGATATTTAATATGGAGAAAATGGATCTTCTTTCCCTAAGGAAACAAGGGAAGGAAACCACTTTTCACTGCTCCTTTTTGACATTATATAAGAAGTCCTACTTCATGCAATAAGACCAAAACAAAGTAGCCACCTGTGGTGGTGCACTCCCAGCACTCAGGAGGCTGAGGCAGGAGGATTGGGGTGAGTTTGAAGCCAGGTTAGGCTACAAAGTGAGTTCAAGGGCATTCTGAACTACACAAAAGTACCCCGTCTCAAAAAAAAAAAAAAAAATCAAAAGACCACAACAAAAAAAGAAATAAAAATTACATACACTGGAAGAGAAGAAAAAAAATCTTTGTTCTCAAATGACATTATTGTTGATACAGAAAATCATAAAGAATCAAGATCAGCAATAAGAAAAACTCCTCAAACTAGTAAACAGTTGTAGTAAGGCCACACAAATAAGAGTTAATGTAATTGAAGATTGCACACTTAAACACCAGCAATGACATGTTGATATGCAAATTTAACAAAATAACATTTTTAAATAAAATATTCTCAAATATTGAAAAGATTATATACAGATTATATATACAGATTATATATACAGATTATATAAAATATTAATCTGGAACCCAGGAACTCCAGAACTCCTGAATGTAGCTCACATCTACTCCTACTGAGAATGGAGATGATTCCTTTTTCACTCTTGGAAATGGTTGGACCCAAATCTAATGCAACAGATGCAGAGTAGGGTGGTCAAAAAGTAATAGTGATTTCCCTTTGAGAGAAGAAGTCTTTGAGCTCCTGTACCTCAGTGGCACTCAGGGTTGTCCTTTTGGAGCAATGTGTATTGAGATTTTGATGACATTTGAAGAGGTAATCTTATGTGACTGTGGAAAGAAAATAATCAGAATAAATAAGCCCATATAATATTTCTGTTCAACCAACAAGTGACTAAAGGACTTCAACATTCGTCTATATCTATACCTATATCTATATCTATATCTATAACTAATCTATCTACATCTGTCACACAGTTGATATAGTCACTAATCTGTTAATGTATTTTGGAATTGATTAGTTTTGGGGGTTATTATAAATAAATTTTCTAGGTGCCAAAAATAAAATTAATACAAGTCACTCAGTAGATTCATAATTTTAATTGTACATTAGTTCCATAAATGGGATCAAAAAAGATCTCCTTTTAACTTGTGAACTGGATCAGTTTTAATAGAATTAACTAAAAAATACAAAAGATAACTTCTCTAGATGGCTCTTCAGCTATTTTCCCCAAAGAAATCAAATTATCACATGAGAATGTATATTAATATGAAGAAAACGATTTTCTGGTGAAGTACAATGACCGTAGCAGTAGATTTCGCATCTGAGTTCCTGAAGGATGGCACTCAACTGGGTCAATATTTTCTGATGAGATCAATAGACAATCAGTTTGTTCCACTCTAGTATATTCCCTGAAACATTTTTCTTGACCTTCTACTCATCTTCCAGAATTACCTCCTCTAACTACATAGTTGAATATGTTCCATTATGTTATTTTTGTCTTTTTATCTAGTTCTATTATTTTATTTTCATAGTACAAAAAACTCTAATTATACTGCATTTTCTTCAAACTGCTCATCTGAATACCAGAAATTGCCCAAATCAAAACTAGACTTACTGTTTTAACATTTCTTTGCATCATAGGAACATGCTGTTCTCATTGAACACTATTCTTTACTTTTCCTTGCCAGTCTTATAATTATTTTTAAAATGTGAACTGATTCTTCTCAAGTTTCAAAGTAGTAGAGAAAGACATAAAAGTCCGTGGATTGAGTCTATTTGCATGAACAAGTTCAGTAAATTCATTATAGTACCTCTTGACAGAGGCCGAGAAGAATATATTCCTGAAGGTTTCTTGTTTTGATTTGAGTCCACAGCATGTGTGAGGTTAAATAATTTGACTGGTATGTGCATGCATTTCACAGTCAGCTGATAAAACTACCTCATGAATGTTATAAAATACTCTTTGAATATTAATAGTAAATGAGTTGAGTCTTTATGCCAATATCTAAGAAATACACTACTTCTGTGTTCTATATAATAATCCAGATAAATAATTGTGACTACCAAATTAAAATTATTTATCTTTATAAGCTCTCATCAACATTGATAGTTAATAAGAGGTGTTTTCAGAATATGAAGGCACGTTAGAATTTGAAACTTTTAAAGTAAATAGTGTTATTTATATGTATTCATAACATATATCTATATACATATAAACTAATACAATTTATTTTAGGTAGCATAAAACAGAGATATCCAATGTGATCATGTATCAGTTACTGGAATCATGTGAAGAACTCTAAACTTTTTAAGTCTCTAACTTCTAAATCTAAACGTGTTACATAGATTAAACAAAATTATTATCTATGTATCAATCTACTTATCATCTGTCTATGTATCTAAAATTGCTCTAATCTTTTTATACACATTCTCAATCCAGTATAGGAAACTGAGGCTCTTAATCTATATAATAATTTTTATTTTAACCTAAGTGTGACTGATTTGGAGGTGAGGTAGAGGAGTTGCATAAAAAAATTGATTACCATTCTTGAAGTCCTGTGTGGGAAACAAATGAACAGTGAAAACCTCTAAAGTTCTTTATCGACTCAAATTTATTTTACTCTTATTTCTTCAATTAATTCTAAATTTTCCATCACATCTCATGGTCAACATAATCTCCTCTCTCTGAGAAGGTTTCCTTATGCTGTCAATTTTTGATGTTAACATTTCTTCTTTGGTGTTAATTTGTGCCCTTTGTACTTTCTTATTAATTGGCACATATTATATGCTATGATGGAATCATCTACTTTCTATACCAGGTAATTCACCACCTAAACACAATCTACTTCCCCCTTTTTTTTACTTAATTTGTTCTTACATTTTACTCAAATTATATTTATTTACAGCCACTTGGTTTCATATAGTATTCCTAGTGATGAAAATAGAAAAAAAATCTCGGAAAGACACCGTCTGCCTGAATTTACAGGGCCTTAGAAATATCCAAACACATAATCAAGTATTGATGTTTGAACTGAGTTGTAGAAGATGAATAGGTGCTTGTCTAGGAGGAAAGAGAAATAGTCAACCAAGAAAGTGCCATCAGAGCAGAAGCATCACAGGCTATAACACCTGCATACTTGCTTTGGAATCCCCTGAATTCTGTAGAGGCCTACAAGATGGAAAGTAACCACCGTTTTAATGAATGAGGCAGACCAGAGTGATTGCTGTGAAAAAAACATGCCAGGATGCCAACATTTTATTAACACCTCAATATTTTAAATACATCCTGTGTTACCAATTAGAATGAAACTGAGAATTGAGAAACATGGCAATCTGTGAGTATTTAGATTAGCAACTTCTAATTTTACAGCTTATCCTAGACACTGTGATAAAGATTAGTAACTGCTTTTCATTCATTTCAATCTCTTGGGAGACACAAGTTTTTTTTTTTTTATCCTATTGTCTCACTATAAAGGAGTTTCTACCCATGAGTTAACAGAATATGAAAAGAAATGCTAACATAAAAATATGACACAGTATAGATTTTATCATCTTAGATATATTCTCAGCAGGGGATCTCCATAGACTTGTATTTTTCTTAAGTCATTGTGTTTTCTTTCAATTATTACCCAAGTTGATGTCTTGGGATTTAATCTATTATGATATCTCAAACATAGCCTGCCACCGTTCCTCTCATGTCCTCTTCCATCTGCTTGTTTCACAGCTCATCGTCCAAATTTGCATGTGCATTCACTCTACATAACTATTGTGGGTATATAGTAACAATATAACTTTATCTTCTGTATAAAGTATAATGTACAATTGTATATAATTGGATATAATATGGATATAATTGGATATAATATGGATGGGGTCCTATGCATGGAGATTTCTGAGTTGAGGCTTTTTACCTTCTGCCCCCAGCCAATCTCAGCACTCTGCTAGTATCCAAAATCTACCTCTGTTTTGCACCATTCTATTGTGTATCTTATAATTCTTGCCATTGTATTCACTTGCACAATTTGTATTTTTATACTAATGAAAATATTGGGTGATAAGAGAGATCGATTTTGGAACAGTGGTGAAGAATGCAAGCTCTTGTTTTTGTTTTTTTTAATATTTGTTTATTTTTAATTTTTATTAGTACACGTTTTCAGTACACACACAATTACATTCATCGTGGGGAGTTGGTATATGTACATAACACATCTTCATGTCTTTCCCTCCCTACACCCTCCATCCATCTCTTAGTTCCCTTAACTTTTATAAAAGATGTATCTCACTGTTTCCTATTACCTATATTTTACTTTCCTCTTTAATTTATTTATACTTTGGGTTTCTAGTGAAAGAGAAATTGTGCAATATTTAACCATGTATGCCTGATTTATTTCATGTAACTAAATGATCTCAAGAGCCCTCTTTTTTGGACCTTGATTCCTCCACTAGTAACTTACCATCATAAGTCTCTTCACCTGTAGAATAGAGATAGCACAGGATTTCCTTCACTGAATACTTAGTAGGATTAAAAGCAATATTATGTGTAAAGCTATTCGGGAAGCTCTTGTTCAAATGTCTCATCACTCTGAAGCCCCCTAACTCCTACAACCTAACTAATGAATATCTTCCTTCACTTGGGGGAATACAAGGATGGATGTGACTCTCTGTGATATTTTAGCTATTGTTCTTCACTTACAACAGTATTTCGTATCTTTTTCTCCAAAAGATACCATTTCATGAATTATAACTAGTAGACCTGATGGTTTTTGGAAAGCTGTTTTTGTTTGTTTCCTGTAGAGGGGTAGAGGTAGGAGGGAAGTATTTAAAATGGAAGATGCTTATGCCTACGCTAATCCTATGAAGACTGTTACGTTTGGAGTGTGGTTTGATAATTTTGAAGTTCCTACAACTACAATTCTGGCAAGTGCAGAGGGAAGTGAAATATTCTCTTAAACCTATAAATCAGGTTCATCCTGCTTTCAGTCTTTTATCAAGGATCCCTCCAAAATTCTACAACTTTTAAATGGAAGTATACTGTAGCCCCAGTAATGAGAACACCTAAAACAGGTGTGATGATTATAGTGATGAGAGGGAGGAGGATAAAAGGGTATTCTCCCTGTGATGTCTTAAAGCAATGAGTACTATGAGATAGAAAAACAAATACCTCAATCCAGATTAATCTGATTTCTACCTGGGGCTACCAGTCTGTTAGTGATATAATGACGCATACCACTGCTACCCCATTAAAGATCCTTAAAATTCCTTCTGTTGGTCGGAGCCCCCAAAGAAAATAACAATTTTTAACAAAAATTCTTTCCTTGGGCACTAGACTTCTCACTTATTTAGTTGACACCTGGGTATTTAACTATAAATTCAGCTGACAAAATATCAGTATAACCACACAGGTAGAATTTATGTTAAAATATATGCTTAGGATTTCTTGAGAACCCTGCAGGCTATTAGCAAAATACTTCTCTACTATCTGCTTTTCTTCACACACCTGGATTAAAATACACTGTAACATTTAATCCTTCTGCTTTAGTTTGGTATTATCTTTTCCCCAGCCCATCCTTTTATGTATGTATGTATGTATGTATGTAGGCCAGGTGGAGGCAGGGGATAGCATTACTGGGTACCAGAGAGCATGGTCACAAGTACCTATGGACCCTACTATGCAGGTGGTGGAAAAACGATTATTTGAGCCCAGAAGTATGAGATCATGCTTTGCAACATAATGAGACACCATCTAAAAAACAAAGCTGCCCAGTATTTTACCCACTTTTGCAGAATCGAAGATGTGTTCTTAAGAAGCCTTTTTTTTTTTTTTTTTTTTTTTTTTTTTTTTTGGTGCTGGGGATCGAACTCAGGGCATTGTATTTGCAAGGCAAGCACTCTAACTACTGAGCTAAATCCCCAGTCCCTCTTAAGAAGTTCTGTGTATGATCCTTCTATTACAGGGACCAACATTTACAAAGACTATGTATGATCTGCTGCAGAATTGTACATTTTTTATTGTTCCTTAGGTCAAGAATTCTCCTTCCTATCTTCCTCCTACTCCTCCTCCTCCTCCTTCCCCTCCTCCTTGCCTACCTCTCCCCCTCCCCCCTCCTCCTCCTGTTCACTCTCCTTTTCCTTCTTCTCCGCTTCCTCCTTCTCCTCTTCCTCCTCCTTCTTCTTTCTCTCTTTCTCTTTTATTTATTTATTTTTTTAATGTATTCACTTTGAGTTCTAGTCCTGGAAATGAAGAGGAAGTTCGTAATCAGAGTAACCTGTGAATTCCTAGAAGGATCAGGTCTGACTTAGATTGAATAGATACTCAACAAGAATCAATTTGTTTCGTTTACAGGACCATATAATCACCCTGACCATTACTAAGGTTTACCGTGCTGAAGGTAGGAGTGAGAAAAGGAACAAAATTGGCATGTTAGACCTGTCCTGGCTTTGTGGAGCCTGGAGTTTACTAGAAGAGTCTAGTATTATTTAGTAATACCAAACTTTCTAATAATAAATGATACACTGTATTTGAGGGGAGTAGCAGTGAATATTAAGCATCTGATCTGATTTTCAGGCCTCTTGCAAGGACTCCCTGAAGAATCTGGAAGGTAAACTGAGATACAAAGATAAATACAGGCAATCAATTCAGGAAGATGGTGATGAGAGTTTATATGCAGCGTAGAGGAACTGAAGTTCAGCAGCTGAGTCAGTGGCCAGGGGAATGTGTACATAGTCGAGGCTGCAAAAGTTCACAGCACTAGATGCAGGCCTTCCGGGCCACTCTGAGCACTCTAGAGAGTAGAGATCCTTGGAAGGTTTTAGGGAGACAAAGCTCACAACTATGTTTGAGTTCTTAAGAGATCACTTTGTCTCTATTTTGAGATCAAATTCAAGGGAGTTAAGAGCTGGCATTGATGAGAAGGTAATTAGGATTGACAGTGTCATACTCTACCACGGATTCTGAAGAAATTCTCACTGCCTCTCTCTCCCTCTCTCTGCCTCTGTCTTTCCCTCTCTCTGACTCTCTCTGTCTCTGTCTCTGTCTGTCTTTCTCTCACTCTCCTTTTCTCTCATTCCTTTCAGTCTTATATCAGGAAATCCCTTCAAAATCCTAAAACTATTAAATGGAAGTATGTTGTGGCCCCAGTAATGGAAACACATTTTAGGTGTGATGATAATAGCGAAAAGAAGGAGGATGATAGAAGTGTGTTCTCCCTGTAATGTTTTAAATCAATGAATACTACTCTACATAAAAACAAATACCTCAATCAATAATCCTTTCTGTCTTGACTTTTACCTTCCTTTCCCAGGGCAGATCTGCTATAAACTATTTTCCAAGCACACTCTACTCCCTTTTTTTCTGGAGTGTCTACTCTCGACACTGTCCACACAGTGAGGCACCCCTTCACTATGTTTGCAATACATTTTTGCGGCTCACAGTTACTGGAATATAAGTGGGCTCCTCTCACGAATTGAAGAAGAAAAATTATCTTTCTGGAAAATCTGACTTCTGATTCAAAAGCATGAAATGTCAAGCTTTGCTTTAAAAGGAATAATATTATATATTACAGTCAATCTCTCCCATTTTTTATATCATGAATTTTCCCAAAAGACTTTGAAAATGTATTAACCATAAGTGGATTTAGTATTTCTGAAATATTGAAAATGTCATTGTTTTTCTCACTGAGGTAGTTACCCTAATACTTCAATTGTCTCACTAAAGATTAACTTTTCCATTTATTTTTTGAGGAAAATAGAAATTGCTTGCGTAGGTATCTGGCTATTCAAATATGTTTAATGTTGTTTTCGGTCATCGAACTTATTTTCTCTAAGTTTTGTTGTTTGGTTAAATTTTGATTGATTATATTTTGGATTTTGATGTTAAAGTATCTATTAACATACAAAATCATTCAATGATAAAATATAAAAATTGGAGACGCAGATCTATTCATAGAGTACATTTATTTGTCTTTGGTATCAAAGGAAGAAGAAAGGAAGTTTGGTCAGAGGGAAATGGAGTTTTTTTAATACAAGTCCGAACACCTTCAAACAACTTCCCAGGCGGCACTGGAGAAGAGCTCTCTGTTCACGATTGTTTAGAACCAGTTTGAAACATCCCGTCTGTAAACTCCATCATGGTCAGCCAGTATTAGTAGCTTACGGAAAGGTGTGTTATTATGAAAGTGGTTATCTGTTGCTGAATCTTTTGCAGCAGAAGCAGAGAAACGTGGTCCATTACCATGACAACAAAGTCATCCCTGAAAAGGGATCCAAGTGCCACATAATCACAGCCACCACTTCATAGTCTGGCCACAGACAAAGACACTCACACGGAGAGCGTATCTGCTCAGATTCTCACACGTGTTATGTCAGGCAGGCTAGGTTACACTATACTAACAACTACTTCCAACACATAAGCTTTGCAACAGTAAAATTTTACTTTTCACTAATGCAGCTTATCCTTAAAGGTCGTGGAGATCTTCATTTATGTATTTCCTCAAGAAATTTGGGCAGAACTGCCACCACTCAGAAAGTTACTGATTACAAAACCAGAGAGAAACAGACTTCTGACAGTTCTCAGAAATGAAATTCTCTAGTCAAGGATTTCCAGATATCCCATCTTCACAGCATTATCAGTTAGATCTAGTGCCATAGAGCCAGGAAACGAAGTCTTACTGTGTGCACAGAACTGTCTCGTCAGCAGCCCAAGAAGCACCACAGAAGCCTCCCTCCTCACCTCGCCACTGTGCCTCGGACCTCATTATTTCCACCTAAATTGAATTTGTGCTTCTCGGTGCCAGTTGTCTGGCGTTTTTCTGAACTTCTCATTCTCTTTCGTGCCAAAATGTGTTTACTCGGATTTTCCTCTTGTATTACCAAAAGTAGATTTTTAATGGGTGATAGAGATTACAATTTCATAAGCCAGAATCTTTTTCCACTGGTGCTGTCATTTTAACCTGTATCAGGGTGCAATCTCCGTCAAGCAAGGAGGTACGCCTGCCCCAACCCTGAAACGTCACTTTTCCTGTTAGAGAATATGCATTTGGCACACTTTATACAGCCTGTGTATAATTTGTTATTTTTTTTTCCCCTCTCACAGCAGTTTTATTTTTCTTTTTCTGGTCTTTCAATTTAAAACATTTATGTTGCATGTCATTCACTAGGGCTTTATTGAATGCTAAGCAAATAGAAGTGTTTGGATATTTTTGTTCATTTTAATTTGCACTTATTTCATTTGAGGTTTTACAGGTGTGATTTTTTTTATAATTATCTCTTTTGCTAATTTCATGAGAAATAGAGAAGATTATCCTGTTGTATACAAATACAGTATTAGAAGAAGCTAAGATTTTCTAAGTGCTTGTCCAGATTCAGTTTTAATTATTCTTGCTTGATAATATCACCTAACTTTAATTTCTTCATCTGTAAAATAAGCAGGTTTACTGGAAAATCTCTAAGGAATTACCCATAATTAAAATAAGGTGATTTAAAACTCCGTCACTCATTCTCTAAGAGCAGAAATTTTTAAATAGAACAATAATTCACTTCCAAATGTTGTCAATGCTTTGTATTCAATCCACTAAATTCTTCACCATCACCTGTGTGCTGGAAAGGATTAGAGAAGGAGAAGAGGCATAATGTCTAAATTACGGTGAAGAAAAACTCAGCAATATGTTCCAGGACTGTATGTGTAAACAAATGCTTTTTAATTAATATGTGATAAAGATGTAGAGGGAGGGTCCAGATTCTGATAATAGACACTAGTGGGACAAATGATAGGGAAAACTGTGAGTCTTAAAAGAGCTGTAATCACTAGAATCAACTATAGTTGTATTTGTACGTCCACTATGACATCTGCAATTACATATAAAATATAAACAAGTGAACACACATATTAGCATTTTATGACCTTGACTATCAGGACTTGACTGTATTTCACTCTGGTAAATTTTTTTTTTTTTTTTTTTTTTTTTTTTTTGGTGCTGGGGATTGAACTTGGGGCCTACGGCTTACTAGGTAAGCACTCTGACCACTAAGCTAAATCCTCAGCCCCTGGTAAATGTATCTTATGACTCAGTAACTCTATTATTCACTAAGGAGGTGATAGGGCTACATGGCCAAATATAGATGCCAAAAATTACTACATCTTTCTACCTTTAATTAGAATTTTTTTTTACTTTTTCCACCATATTGAGATGCTAATATAGATAAATGAATTTCAGCCTTTCTCCTTTTCTATACAAGTATTTATTTATTTTGTTTTGAGGGAGTTCTGGGGATGGAACTCGGGGCCTTGTGCTTGCTAGGCAAGCCCCCTATCACTGAGCTGAATCCCCAATCTCTGTATACAAGTATTTAAAGTAAAATATGTTCCTTTAAATAGAGCGTACACACACACGTATAGCAGATTTTGTATATTTTGTATTTTACTGAGCCAAGTATATCATCTAATATTCATTTGATACATTTATTAATCAAAGAGATTAGTATAAGAGATATGCTTAAATAAAAATATGCCTGTATATAAATTTTAGACCATACACTAAAATTTATACTGTGCTCTCACAAAATTAATATTGCATTATATTCCTAGTTAATTGTATTTTTAGTATTACAATTATATTGTGATTTTCTTTATATCTTGTGTTCCTTGTCTTAATGTCTATTTTTCTTTCCTGACATTTGATGAAACAGTTTACTTTTTTATTTTGTTGTTTTTTTGGTTTTGGTTTTTTTTCTGGTGCTGGGGATCGAACTCAGGCCCTTGTGCTTGCCAGACAAGCACTCTAATCACTGAGCTAAATCCCCAGCCCTGAAACAGTTTACTTTTGACTGGACTTTTCATAATATAACCTTTCCTATCATTTTATTTGAATGTGTAAGAATATTTGTTTTAATATATCCCTTTTGAGGAAGCAGTACTCCCAAAACCATTCCTGGAATCAAGCATTACCCTGATATCAAAACCAGAAAAGGATCCAACCAAAAAAGAGAACTACAGGCCAATTTCCCTAATGAACATACATACAAAAGTTCTCAATAAGATACTGGCAAACAGAATACAACGAATTATCAAGAAGATTTTACATTATGACCAAGTGGGATTCATCCCAGGGATTCAGGGATGGTTCAACATATGCAAATCAAAAAAAGTAATACACCATATCAACAGAATCAAAGACAAAAATCACATGATCATCTCAGTAGATGCTGAAAAAGCACTTGACAAGATCCAACACCCATTCATGATAAAAACCCTACAGAAATTAGGACTAGAGGGTCTACACCTCAATCTGATAAAAGCCATCTATGATAATCCAAAGACCAACATCATACTAAATGGTCCAAAACTGAAAGCTTTAGCTCTAAATTCAGGAACAAGGCTGTCCACTATCAACACTCTTATTCAATATAGTCCTGGAAACATTAGCCAGAGCAATTAGGAAGAGAAAGAAATAAAAGGAATAAAGATAGGAAAGGAAGAAGTTAAGCTAGCATTATTTGTGGATGACATGATACTCTATATAGAAGACCCCAAAAACTCCACCAAAAACTTCTAGATTTAATAACCAAATTCAGTTGTGTAGCTGAATACAAAATCAACACCAAAAAATCAATAGCATTTCTATATACAAATAAACTCACTGAGAAAGAAATTAGGGAAGATACACCTTTCACAATAGCATCAAAAAAAAATGAGATACTTAGGAATCTATCTAACAAAGCAAGTAAAAGAGCTTTTCATTGAAAACTACAGCACTCTAATAAAAGAAATTGAAAGGGATATCCGAAAATAGGAAAGACATCCCATGTTCTTGGGTAGGAAGAACCAACATAGAGAAAATGGCCATACTTCCTAAACTACTATACAGATTTAATGCAATTCCAATCAAAATACCATTAACATACTTCACAGACTAGAGAATGCAATCAAGAAATTCTTCTGGAACCAGAACAGACCAAGAATAGCAAAAACAATTCTGGGTAACAGGGTCAAGGCAGGGGGCATCACAATCCCTGACTTGAAATTATACTATAAAGCTACAGTGATAAAAACAGCATGGTACTGGCAAAAAGACAGACCCGAGGATCAGTGGAACAGGTTAAAAGATACAGAAACAACTCCAAACACACTCAAATACCTCATTTTCGACAAAGGAGCCAAAAACCCTCACTGAAAGAAAAATAGCCTCTTTAATAAATGGTGCTGGAAAAATTGGCTTGCTGCATGCCAAAAACTAAAACTAGATCTGTGTCTCTCACCATGTACTAAACTAAAATCGAAGTGGATCAGAGATCTAAACAGTAAAACAGAAATGCTAAATCTACTGGAAGATAGAATAGGAAGAACTCTTGAAGACATAGGGATAGGAAAAAAATTTATGAACAAAACTCAGAGTGCACGGGAAACAGCACAAAGGATCACCGCTTGGGATCACATCCTATTAAAAAGTTTTTGCACAGCAAAATAAATCACCAACACAGTGGCATGAAAACCCACAGAGTGGGAAAAATAATTTTGCCAACCATTCCTCAGACAAAGGTCTAACATCTAGAATATATAAAGAACTCAAAAAAATGAGACCCCACAAATTTAGAGACCCAATCCAAAAATGGGCATCTGAAATGAATAGATACCTGTCAGATGAAGAAATACAAATGGTCATTCGAGAGATGCAAATTAAAACAATGCTAAGATTTCATCTCACTCCAGAAAGAACGGCTATCATCAAGAAATCAACCAATAACAAATGCTGGCAGGGCTGTGGGGAAAAAGATACTCTCCTCCACTGTTGGTGGGAATGTAGGCTGGTCCAACCATTGTGGAAATCAGTGTGCAGATTCCTCAAAAATCTACAACTAGAGGTTCCATTTGACCCAGCTATTCCTCTGCTTAGTACCGTCCCAGAAGAATTAAAAACATTATACCAGAGTGATATATGCACAACCATATTTATAGCAACACAGTTTGTAATAGCTAACTCTTGGAAACAACCCATATGCCCAGCAATTAATGAATGGCTAAAGAAGATGTGGTTTTCCTATACAATGGAGTATTATTCTGCCTTAAAAAGGATAAAGTGAGATATTCATAGGTAAATAGATGCACCCTGAGAACATATGTTTAAGTGAAATAAATCAGACACACATGAGTACATAGCAAATTGTTTCTCTGATATGAGAAACCATAAGTGTAAATAAGGACAAAGGGAGGGGTGGGTAAGAAAGGGGGGCAAGACGTATTATGTATAGGTACACATTAACTATGATGAATGTGATCACTATGCATACAATGTACCAATACATGTTCTTAGTAAACTTAAAAAAAAAGATACCCCTTTTGAACTGACCATATTTTACTGTTGAGATGGATACTTTTTGGGTCTCAATCAGAATACACAGTCATTTTTCAAAGGAGATCTTTTGTTTAGACGCCTCAGTTTCACAGCCAAGTTGTATTGGTAGCACAGAGGATTTCCCCATGGTCCTCTTGCAGCTCATGTGCGGTGGCCCCATGGTCACCACCCTGCACAACACTGCTGTGATGGATGAACTGATGAAACTGTTACCATCCAGTTGATAGGTGACCCTTGGATTCACTCTCGATAGCATATGTTTTGTGGGTTTTTATAAATGTATAAGTCATGAGTTCAACCATTGTGAAGTAATTTAACTACCTCCAAATCTCGTGACCTTCAGTTATTCTTCCCACCCTGTCCCCCATCTCTCAACATCTCTAAGCTAAGCTAACACTTTCATAAATTAGCTTTTTATAAAGTTTGATAAACTATTTAGACTTTTTAGATTATCTTCTTTCACCTGAAAATATGTACTTAAGTCTCCATCATGTCTTTTGATGCCTTTATAACTCAGTTCTTTTTAATACTAGGTAACATTTCTTCATATAACCTACTACATTTGTTTATCCATTTATGTGTATAAGGATATGTTCGTTGTTTCCGAGTTTAGATGATTATGAATACTGCTACTTTAAACATTTGTGTGCAGGTTATTGTGTGAATATACACTTTCAAATAATTTGGGCAAATACCAAGGAACAGGATTTCTAGATCATACCAGAGGATATGTGGTTTCTTTAGGAACTGCCAAATTGTCTTCCAGAATAGTTGTATCATTTTTATTTCATATCTCCAATGAATAACATTTTCTGTTGCTCCAGATCCTAACCAGCATTAGGTGTTGTCAGTGTTTGGGGGTCTTAGTCATTATACCAGGAGGGAAGACGTTTCATTGTTAATTTAATTTGCAATTTCTTAGTGACATTGTAATGAGTAAATATGACTGTATGGCCACTGTAATGCAATTACTAAGAAATTTACATTTACATTTGTCAAATTATCATTTAATGTTGAATCTGATGCTTTTTCTCCTGATACTTGTCTCCCTTATGACAAATAAAGTATTTTTGTTTTCATTTTGTTTCCTTCTCCCTGTAGTTTGTTAAATTTATGTTATTTTACTATTAAAGGGATTACCTTAAAGATAAAATGTGCAAGTCTAATATCAATTAGTGTTTCACAGTATTTCACCATGAGCCAAACAGAGCAACGAACATAGAAATCTTTTACTATATTTAGCACTTTCCTTTCTTTGTGTGACATTACTGTCACATATTTTGATGTCACACATATTTTATTAATTGCTTCTATTTATTTCCAGCTGTTTAGTCACATTCTTTCTTATTGTCCTCAGCCTTTCTCTCTTTCTTCTCTATCCTTTTCTCCTCTCATCCCTTCCTCTCTCTTTTTCTCATTCTTCTCTCTTTTTCTATGAATATACCATTATTTCACCATCAGGTTTGAAGAATATTTTATCTGAGAACAAAATTCTAATTTGACACTTTTTTTTTTTTTTTTTTTTGGTGCTGGGGATCGAACTCGGGTCCTTGTGCTTGCAAGGCAAGTGCTTTAACCACTGAGCTAAATCCCCAGCCTGACACTTATTTTTATTTAGCATTCAGAAGATGTTCTCCGACTGTAACTTCTTCAGCATGGTCTTTGCTGAAAAGTCAGCCATCAGCCTTGCTGGTCTCTGGGACGTAGTGTACCCTTCTCCCCCAACTTTGTCTGTTTTTTTTCTTTAAACTATAACAAACATTTAAATAACTCTGCATTTATAATTGGCACTGCCCTCTACACCATTTTTATTCCCTTTCTTTTATGCCTATTTCATTTAATCTGCTTGCATTCCAATAATATTATTTCTACTTTATTATTTTTCTTTTGGTCACTTTCTGTTTTTAAACAACTATCTATTGAGTTCTTTATTTTTTTTATTTGTTTTTTATATCTTTAAAGATTAACTGTTTTTTGCTATCTAGTTCTTTCAAGAAATTCTCTGACTTATTACGTAGTTACATGATTTATTGGACATACTTATTTTAAGGTCCTGTCTGATAACTTCAGTGTGTGCATTGGCTTTGGGCATGCCCCTCATATGAGTCAATAATTTCACTTTCCCTATTTTCATGGTATGCTTGATCTTTGGTTGAATGGTCTATCTCTTCAAATGAAAAATTGAACCAATAATTTGGATTTCTTAATAGTGTTTTTTCTCTCATTTAATGGTCAGATTACATAACAGAGTCAAAAACAAAGGGATATTAAAGATGGATTTTAGTCTGAAATACTTTGGGTCTATTTCAGGTTATTCTTATTGAAGACCTAATATGTCTGCTAATTTGCCTCCTCTGTGATGAACCACGAATCCACTCCTTCACCAGACCTATGTCTTGGTCTAGCTCCTCAACATCTGGCCCACATATTATGTCAGCCTATCACCTCCTAGCTGGATATCACCTCCTAGCTGTTTTGGATAGACATGTGTCTCAAAGAAAAAAGTAACAGAAGATACACCAGGATCATCTATTTGGTGTCTCTTATTTTGTGATTATAGTCACTCAAACTATAGACAACTTGAGTATGCAATATATTTCAGTAGTCAATATATTTACTGAAATATAATAAATGCACACACATCCATGCAATGTCACTATATATATATATAATATATATATATATTCAAGTGTTCTAAATAAGTAGAAACTAAATGGTCATAAACATGTAAGTAAGTCTGAGGTAATGAAAATATAAAATTCAAAATGTTACTATTGTTTTATGCATCTAAAGGGCAAAAACACAGCTTAAAATAAAATATAGAACATCACAATAAGTGAATAAATTTTAAAAATTGAAACAAAATATATACTGTCAGATACATACACACAAAAATGAAATAACCCATGCAAAATTAAATAGAAAACATCTATGTAACAATAAACAGGCTAAGGCTACTAAACTGCTGGGCTCTGTATCTTTAAAGACCAGAGGAAGACTAGACTTTTCATTGAGACATAGCCATGATCAAAGCTTTACACGGAACATTAGAGAACAAACATAAGCTGTAACAGTAATTTAAATAAAGATTGCTTAAACCTGCATATCTACATGATTAGGGGAGAAAATAAAAGAAAACAGAGAAATCTACATACTCTTGGTTACATGGCTGTGAACAAATTGCTCCACTGGAACTATTAAAAGGCTAAGTAGTATAATGAAGACCTAGAATGGAAAAGAAACTTAACAAAACATTTCATAAAGAGGGATGAGCCAGAAATAGAGAAAGAATTATACACCTGTGCAAAATATGTTTGCAAGTGGCAATTAAATAATAAAGGCAAGAGATAAATGCAGGAGGAAATTTAGTTATTCAGAAAATTTTCATGTAATCAAGTTATACAGAAGTGATTTTAAAGTAAATATGCTTACAATCTCAAGGAGATTAAGTAAGATATATGATTCATCAAACAGAATAAAATCTAAAATAAAACAGGCAGATGGTTATCAAGATATCAAAGATTGAAAAACAGTTGATTACAATACTGGAAATGAAATATAGAATCACTGACATTGGACATGCAGGTGATAGAACTCTTGTGTGGATGTTCTTTTTCTTTTTTTGGTGGGGCACCCTGAGGATCAAAATCAGGGCCTTGTGCTTGCTAGGCAAGCACTCCACCACTGAGCTAAACCCTCGACCCCCTTTTTTTGCTTGTTTTTTAAGACAGGATCTCACTATGCAGTTTAGTCTGGGCTTGAACTCACAACGATCCTCCTGCCTCGGCCTCCCAAGTGCTGGAATTACAGGCATGTGCCAGCACACCTGGCCAGATGTTCTTTTTATTGATGTATCCTGAACTTTTAGAAGGAAGATTGATAAATAATAAATGTTTAATAAATATTATTTACATTAATAAGAATATTAAAGAAAATTGATCAACTTCATTAAACAAAGATAAAGAGAAAAACTTTTAGCAGAAGATGCACATCTTACATAATTTTCCTCCAGTATTCCAGTGAAACTCTGAGGGGAGAATTAGAAGAATAGATTAGGGAGACAAACTTCAGCCACTATCATGGATCCAGTACTGATATTCACTGTCTTCTTCCCTCTCCCTTCCAAATATCCCTTGTCCTCAACTATTATTTCTGCTGTTTCTTAAGTTTTACTCCATGATGCAAGCTGAACTCTTTTCAGAGGTATCCAAGCTCCTGAAAAGAATACCATTCTCAGAGAAAGAATCTCTTTTATTATCAACTCTGGATAAGGACATCTGGGTGCTATCCAACCACATTACCTGGATACCAAGCATGTTTTCCTGTTAACATGACTAATAGCAGTTATGGATTCTCATACATTTTGTAGCCAAGGGTTCATTCCAAAATGAGGGTTCTTTCACTTAAGAGTATGGTCT
The DNA here is from genome assembly GCA_004026905.1 of Hystrix cristata. Classification (NCBI taxonomy): domain Eukaryota; kingdom Metazoa; phylum Chordata; class Mammalia; order Rodentia; family Hystricidae; genus Hystrix; species Hystrix cristata. The sequence goes on from PVJO010006750.1 coordinate 36,494, forward strand.
CAAGATGCATCCATTTACCTAGGAATATCTCAAGCTTATCATTCTTTATGGCAGAGTAGTACTCCATTGTATAAAAAAAACACATTTCTTTATCCATTCTGCTGTTGATGGGCATTTGGGCTGTTTCCAAGATTTAGCTATTATAAACTATGCTGCTATAAACATGAGTGTGCATATATCACTGCAGCATGAGGCTTTTAATTCTTTTGGGAAGAAACCAAGAGGGGAATAGCTGGGTCAAATGGAAACTCTAGTCCTAGTTCCCTGAGGAATCTCCACACTGATTCCATAGCGGTTGCAGTGGTCTGCATTGCCACCAACAATTGGTAGGTGGACTCTATAGTTTCAAAGAGAATAGGCAAAAGGTGTGGTTACAGCTAAGTGAGACTTTGGGTGTGTCTACTGTGAAGTTTGCTCCCAGTAGGTGCTGGTAATTATGGTGCTTAGATTCACTTGTTATATAGATTCTTCCTACTGAGGACACAGTGCCAAAGTGAGCTGAGTGTCAATGTGCACACTTTGCCCCTCTTTCACTCTGAGCTAGAGTCTCATGTACACTTGTAGCAAGCAACTCCCACACTATGTGCCTGGTTGCTGACCACCTTCACTGAGGACTGCATCTCTTGGCCTGATGTTACTTCACGTGATATTCTTTGCTTTAGGGTAAAAGACTCCATATACCCATCAGAGAATGATGCTTAGATATGGCTGTTCATTAAGGGAAAATTAACCCATAGCTGCAATAGATGTTTTCTTCAGGAGAAATGAAACGCTGGCACTCCCAGGAAGGAAGGATCCTAATGGAGTTAAATTATCACTGATTGGTCACCTATTGAAGGTCACCATTATCAAGGATCAGTGACCTATTAAAAGCTTACTCTTGTTTCTGATGCTGGCATTTTTGACGTTCAGACCCACGAGAAACTGGAGCTGATCTATTTAGTGGGAGTCCACAATATCTGGTATGTGTATTGCCTCAGTCTCCTTCACTCTCTCCTACGAGGGCAATCTGGCCAGCATGTCCTCTCCCTTCTTCACTCTTGAGTCCATGCGATGCATTGCACCTCATGTTGGTTTTGTGGCTATTGATAGTAAAAGCTTGCTAACAGGACCTGGCTAAGATACTCTGCCTAGCTGGTATTTGAGGTCTCTTCTGGGTAAATGTTTTCATTTTAGACATTAACATGTGATACAAAGATCCTCAGACTTCAAATTCACATTCTTATGCCCATGTATCTACTACAGCTTTGAATCTCATTGTCTTACCTCCCCATTGTTTTGTTTTTCATTATAGAATTCTGGCCAAAAAGAGGCCACAACCACTTTTTATGAGACCGTGTGTATGTCTCCTTTGAACTACTTCTTTTAAACTAAGTGGTTTACCAGGGCACCTACAAAGCGGTATCTGTCAGGAAATTTTTCACTTGCCAGAGTCTTTGAAATCCATGCCTGGATGTGGAGAAAATCAGTGACCCTGCACTTCCATTTTTAAGCCACACACTGAGCCAGTCCAGGCGCTCAGACATTCCCCTCCCTTAGCCAGTCATACTGGCCCATCACATGTGATTTTGAATGAGATCTGAGATAGGAGAGCTGGTAAAAATACGGTGGATGACATGAAGGTCTGGGATACTTTCTTATGAAACTTCCTTAGAACTTTCTGTGCCTTAGTTCCATTTTTTTAAATTTTGTCATGTGATCCTGCCCACTGCTTCCAACTTCACGGATTGATAATTCCAATTCATGGATTGTTATAGACACATAGTTAGTAGATATAGCATTTTGAAGCATTCCAATTCTTCCAGATCACACTAGTCAGGAGAAGGCTGTGCAGTGGTGTATAATTCTCTAGTACAAATCAAACATCCTTCTTCTGGAACACAAAGATCTTCATTATGATCTCCTGGATACACATTGATATGCTGTCTTAGTTACTTCACTCATTACTGAGACAAATTAAGAAACACCCCCAATTTAGGAATGAAAGGTTTATTTTGGCACACATTTCCATCCATAGTCCTCTGGCTCCAAATATGATGGCATGCGGGAGGGGCATGGTGACTGAGAACTGCTCAGGGTTTGGCAGACAGGAAAGTGAAAGAGAATTAAGGAAGGAGTCTGGAAGGGAGATGCACCTTTCTACAGCATCCCCACAGTGACCCTCCTCTTCTTACCAGCCCCCACCTCCTAACAGCAAATCAGCTACAATGTCCCTAGAATCTAATCAACTTCTAAAGGTCCCATCTATGATCACAAGACATTTTAAAGTGATATCTAGATATAAACTGTGATGCGTGCATTTCACATTGCATCATTTTCCACTTACTGATACCACTGACAACTCTGAGGACATCAAGTTGACTGCATTGTGTGTGCACTCCAGCAAGCGACCTTGCTGTGGAGTCTGGACATGGGGCAGAGCCTTTTCCTGCCCCAGGGACCTAGTCAAATATGCCACTTTTCCCAGCACCAGTGAAATTGGCTGGAGCAGTACTGATAAGTGTGGTGTATGCTGCCTCCAAACCCCAGAACTCTTACTGAGAACTGTATTTCCTTAACCGGGTCATAAGGCAAGCAGTGTTAACTTTTTTCACTTGGAAACTATGTTTCTTCTTTGATGTGACCACTGGGACCTTACACCTTCCTTGGAGTGGTTGATAGTTTTTCATATGGTTTGTTTCCTTCCTTCTGGAGCATGCATTTCTTGCTATGTTCTGAAGTTTGCAAATTCCCTGCTTCTTCATTGTGCTGTCCAAGTATGATGTCCTTGATGTACTGAATCAATGTGGTAGTTTTTGAAATGTGTAAAAGTTAAACCCATTCTCCAGTAGCAGAGCTTTGGAGATGAAAATGGAAATGAAATCACCCATTCCTTATGAATATGAATTGTGATGGATTCTCATCCCTAAGTAAGAGATTAAAAAAAATGTACATGTAAATCACATACCATTTACTGGGAACCTCGCTAATGTGCCCTTGTGTTATGGTTTAGACCAAGAATAACTCTGCAAACGCTCATGCACTCAGAGGCAGGGCTTTCGGAAGATTAGATCATGGCGGTGTTATAGCTGAACGAGCTGTTAGGAGGTGGTCCTGTTCTGAAGAGGCACGTCTCTGGGGACCCCAGAGAGGTCTCCCTCTCCAACTCTTTCCTTCCCTCTCTGATTTCTGGCAACCAAAATATGAGCAGAGTTCCTTAGTGTTGGGCTCTTTCACAATACCATTTTTGCCTTGGAGCAGCCAACTATGGGCTGAACCCTCTAAAAAGTTTAAGACCAAATAAACCTCTCCTCCTTTACGTTTGGGGTGTCCACCCTACATTATCATTCCCAGCATAGTGGCTGAAGTCAGGATGACCACTTGAGTTTTCTGATAATCTACAGTTACTGTTTGCGATGAAACTGATCTCTTCAGAACCACAGCAGTGAACAGAATGGAGATAAGATACTGACCGTCAACCCTGAATTATTTTATGTTTGTTTGTTTGTTTGTAGCACTGAGGATCAAACTTGGGGCCTTCCACTTGCTAACAAGCACTCTACCACTTGAGCTAAATCTCCAACCCCTATGTTTTTAGAACTTACTAACCTATATCATTCTCCCAGGATACAATTTTGTCCTACTCACATTTCCAAAGTGCTGGGATTTCAGGTGTGTACCACCACACCTAGTTCTTATATCGTTTTATTTTTACCCATTCTGCATTATCTGTGATATTTTTGTGAATCTGACATGTCCTCATTGAATGAAATAAAGGAATTTTAAACATAGCACATTACATTTTATTACTTGTGATCTATCAGTGGACAAGTGGAATATAAAATGTTCATGAATAATTTTGTTATAGAACCTATTAATTTTCTCTGTAGGAATTTGTCTACCCCATGGCAAGTTCGTTTGGTTGTATAACAAGTTAATCATTGATTATACCTTAGAAATTTTCACTGAAATGATCTGGGAGTTGAAGTTATTAGTGTTATAATCTCATATAATCTCAATAGCAGAGATAAATAGTCTTCGTAAATTCAAGGACCTTTTAAGTGGTTTTAATTTGCTAAAAATTATCTTGAGGAAAATATTTTTATAAAAATTGGAATTATCTTCTGAGATAAATGCTATTTTCAAATCATTATTGGCAGAATAGTACTGAACACCCAAATTTTAGAGTACATTTGGGAATGTTTTATAATTCATTTTTAGTTTGTTCAAAAAATTTTGCAACTGTTTCTGCAATAAGTTTTAGAATGTTTCATCACGTTAAAAAAAAAATCACAGCTCTTGGCAGTTATTATTTTCTTCCACCTGCCTAGCATTAGACAGCTGCTAAGTGCTAATCTCGTTTCTATTGCTTTAGGTTTGTGGTTTCTGGACATTTCATATGAACAGAATCATATACACATTGTTTTGTTACTGGATTATTTTGCCTCACAGAATGTTTTCCAGATTTCTTCAGCTTGTAACTGATGGTGATATTTTATTTCATTTTATTGCTGAGTAATATTCCATTGTATGGATATACCATATTTTGGTTATTTGTTCATTTGTTGAGGAACAATGGTGTATTGTGATAGTTTTACTCCATAGGTCAAAGCTTACATGAAATATTTACAAAAATTCCTAATTATGTCAATCCCAGTGCTGAACTTGACTGTGGCAGACGGCTGGCAGATGCCCGTGGGCCCCGGGAACCCACCCTAACATTGTCTTTAGCTGGGACTGCATGTGTCTAGCACCTGGCCCCATGTGTCCTCATTCCAAAAGATGAAGCTCTTCAGATTGCGGGTCTCTGTCTGATATTTGCTTTCCCCCAGTGATAAATTGCTTGAGAAAATTGTTGCAGGCTGCCTTGGTGGTGAGCTGGCAGAATCTTCTTGGTGTTTACTGTCCTTGCTGATGATGCACGTCCCCCTTATGGGAAACTGGCTGACTCTTCAGCCAGGATTCTGGGTGTGAATAACAGCTCCGCTCAGGCATGAGATTTGGGCAAGGGGATCTTTAATTCTTATTAGTGTAATTTTCTTTAGCCTCTTGGTTTTCCATTCTGCATACATAATAAGCAGCACCCTCATTTTCTGCCCATCTATTTTGTCTCTTTCCCCCCTAGGGTTGCTGTGTATTGTTACCATCTTCACAACTCTGCAGATCAATCCCAGTTGGCTGCCACTTGGGCTTCCCCGGTTATCAGAATAATTGCAACCCTGGAAGTCTGGAAGTCAATTGTTTCTACCAGGTCTCTGTTGTAGCACAGTTCCATCATCCTCATTTCCGTCAGTGAGACCAGCTTGGTGACCACCTGCCCCACCATCAGTCTGGCCTTGGAGGAGCCTCCCTGCATTGATCGGGAGCTCTCATCCTCCTCTCACCAGCACATTCTGGTGAGTCCACTGGGATTTATATGAAAAATAAAAGTAGAAACACTGGGTAGGTCTTCAATCATCATATACCACTTCAACTTGAATATGACAAATTTACTCAGCCATTTAAATATTTCTGAACTACCCACTATGGGAATTCAACTTCACTCACCATGGGCCACCACACTTCAAGAAGAAATAAGGGCCAATTCTAACAGATAGACTGCGCTAAGCCCTCAGCTCCTGCCAGCATGTTAAGCGGTATCCCCAGGCCCTTGAGCCCTCCTGTTTCTATTTTAAGTGCTGGTCTCAGCTCAAGCACAGCAGCAGTCTGAGCAGACTGCGTCCTTGTTGTTGAATGACTAGCTCTCTCTCCTGAAGGACTCTGCCGTCTGCACACTACCACTACTGAGCCACAGTGACCCACCATTTTCCCAGAGTCCTGAACCGAGTTAGTACCTGGTCTTCAGGCACTTTGGAAAAAAAAAAAAAAGCATACTAGCTATGGAAGATAGATGATAGTATAAGCATAGCAAGTAGCTGGATTTGGGATACAGGCTGAGGAATTCAATTCAAAATACTCAGCATGCTTCATCGTTGGCAGACTCATTGATACCGGGAGGAGACATTGAGGGCTGTAGTGACCTGATGGCTCAGACGGGTACAGCTGTAGGCTAGTGAGAAAATCAGCAGGGCTGCGCTCAGGGTCTGCTCTCAGGGCAGGACGTAAACTTTAAGGAGAGCATCAGAGTCACTGAAATTGGCGGACACTCAGGACAGAAGCAAAAGACAGTCCGTGCCTGCCCCTAGGCTTGTGAGATGTCTGAAGAGAAATGGTAAAAGCTCAACGTGTTCATCAAGTTGGGGAAATCTGTGGGTGCCAAGAGTGAAGAGACTCCAGGGAAGTACAGTTAATGATATTTTCTATTTCCTTTACTCTTTTAGCCAAAATGACCCTTTTGGAGAGACATTTCCTAGCATCAAGGCCAGACCTGCTTGCAACATTTCTCCAGAGAAAGCAGTATTATCCTCATGACAGATACCCACTATCTTTTCCCACTTGTCCTGTCTTCCTTTCTTCCTCCTTCCTTTCTTCCTTCTTTTGTCTCTTCCTTCATTTCTTCCTTTTTGCTTCCCATTTGTTCTTGGTGCATTGATTTATTATTTCCATATTGAAATGTTTTCATTAAAAATAAGTCAGTTTTAGGCATATCATTCATCCAAAATGACAGACTTTTCTATATATGTAAGAGAGAAAAAAGTTAGAGAGAGAGGGAGAGAGGGAGAGAGAGAAAGAGAAAGAGAGAAATATCTTGTTTTCTGCCTGTTATAGCCAATGTATACATACTGTGGACAGTGAATTAACGAGGTTTCATTTTCCCTAGGGAACTAAAGGTGTTAATTTTTCCCTCCATAAAAGATCTTCAGAACTTTTTGTAGGCTAGGAGTCTGATGCAGAACTGCCTACACACTAGGCTAGCTCTCTGCCACTGAGCCACCTCCCAGCCCAAGAAATCTTACTCACACTCCCAAACAGGTAAAATGACTTCATGTTTAGCAACTTGACTTCTATTCCTTTTCTTCTCTCCAACCTTCTTATTTGTACCAGGACTCTTTTAAAAAAATACTTTTTTTTAGCATCCTAGTGTTGTATATTTAAGATCTGAAAGACATCTCAAATCTACTCACCAGTTTCCTTTTTGAGTGATACAACTAGCACAGAGTGATAAAAGTAATGTTCTTGCAATTGTAAAGCTGCTGGAAGCAAGATCGAGTCACTACCCACTTACTGTGTAACGCAAAACTGGGTTTGGTTTGTCATTGAAGCTATTCAGTTTTCTTATCTATTTAGGCCCTTTCAGCTGATAAATACAGCCAAGAATTTTTGTTTGCAGACTTGTGAATTTAGTCTGCTTTCTATCTTTTCTCTATCCTCACACAGATTTCTCCCTTTCTGGCTTTTTCTTTTTTCATTCTTTGCTCTCTATTTCATTTTACTCCATCTGGTCTGTCTCTAGCCCTCCTTTGTCTGCCTCCCCTCTCTCCTCGTTTATCTCTGCAGTCTGTGGCCTTCCTGATTACAATAATGCACAGCATTTCCACACAGCCATTTTCCGGAGTTGCTCGGAGCTCTGTGTACACACTGCCTTATTAATCCCCCCTATCATTTCTGTAAGGCCCATTCATTACCTCTGGTTTACAAATGGGAATATGAGAAACAGGAAGATTAATCGAGCTACTCAAGGATAAGCGGTGAATCAGTGCCTGGGCTGTAAACAACACCCAGCCTCACTGATGTCTCCCATATCAAAGCTTACTGGCTTTCTCCTTTTCTTTCTGAATCTTGCCTCATTAAGTAGCATTAACTCATCCCTGAAGTACTCCTAGGCAATCTGCCACAATCCACTACAGTCTGGGACTCTGAGAGGAGAAAGGTGCTTTAGTTATGTCTCTGATGCCACTTGAGTGAGCTTGCCCTTGTCTCAAAAACTTTTGAGCCTCATTTTCCCCTGTCTGTAACAGAAACAGGATACTTGTCCTAATGTGGTATTTTTCAGTATGTGACACCCCAGATGGTTGTGTCATGCACAGGAGTTTATTTTAGATAATATAGGTACAGAGTATTAAATAAATCATAACAGTACTATCGACCCCTCATTTAAAAAAAAAAAAAAAAATCTCCGGATTATTCCAAATGGAAACTTTTTATTTTGAGCTTTGATAGCATTTGAAAACTGCATATTCAACAATCAGGGATTCAGCATCTTTGGCAGCCAAAATGTCTTATAATAACTTAAATGAGATCACATATTTTTATAAGCACATTTCATTAATGACAAATAAAACCTTTCGTTCATTTAAGTCTATGAAACGAAGGTCTTTGCTAACCAGATTTCTATATTCTAAATCGTCAACAGATCAATGAAAAGAAACTTCGGCATCAAATAATGATATGAATGGTATACGGATATGAACAGGTAGCTTGTTGAAACTTATGTGCCCCCATGTTCCCTGACCTCGCAGTGTCTCCGGGTGGGGTATGTACCTTCTGCAGTTGAGTTTAGGCTCATCCAGCTTTCTTACCTTCACTCACAGCATGCTTGCTGGTATGGGTGGCTTTGGTCTCTCGCTCTTTGGCCTTCTCACCACACAAAGAGCGGGAGCCGAGCACAGAAACAGAATGATGGAGCCCCGGATGCAGCTCTGACTGCAGTCAAAGCCCGCACTTAGCTTAGCAGGCCCAGAGAAGCAATCACCAGTGTAGAGCAGCCCCGCTCTGACCCACAGGTGAATCTAGGATCCTCCTTGACCCAAAGCGGTGGGAGAAAGAAGAACACAACCAAAATTTGAAAGAAACCTGAAAATCAGTATTGCTGCTCTTTTTCTCTCTGTCCTTTTTTACTAATGGGGAGAAGCTCCTTATATGGCTTGTCTAGTTAACAGGCCAGCTCCTGGCCAGCATGTTAGTTTGCTTAGCATGCTTCTGCAAGGCCCTGTTTTCTCACCACTGGGCTGGTGTTTTCCTGTCGAGCAGTAAGGAGACCCAGGGAAAGCATGCTGGGTGAAAGATGCCTAGCAGAACTCAGCTGGTCCTGGTTCAAGCCCAGATCGTGACACGCAGCCCTGAGAACCTGGCAGCCTCAGAAAACTGACGTGTTTGCTTCTCAGTCTCTCCCCGGAGGCTCTCGCTTTGTTACGTAGAGCACATCCCATTCAAGAAAACTGCTTAACGTCCCAGGTCTTTGCCTTAGTCTTTTTCTGACCATGGATGAGTCTTTTAAACATTTTAGGGCTTGATACTTTTATTTGAAAATGTAAACGTTTCTTATGAATGTGTTATGTTGATTGAACAATCTGATAGTTACAAAGCAATTCGCCTGGCTCCCAGTCAACACCCAGTAAAGATAGTCATAAAAGTGAGGTTTTTTTTGTTGTTGTTGTTGTTGTTGTATGTTTGTTTGTTTGTCTTTTGGATAACAATGAGTTTTTGAAGCTCGTTTTCTGGCACCCTGAAAATAATCCCCTGAGTTCAAACCACACTGAGCAGCTCTCTCAACACCCAAGAACACATCAGTTTCCCAAGTTCATAATTATAGTTTAGATCATTACAGTTTTATTCTTTTTTCTTTTTGCAATTTTATTTTTTATTAGTAAATGTTTGCCAGATATCCTTTGTCTGGAATGATTACCTGTTCATAATGCCTCTCGGTTCTTTTTTTTTTTTTTTTTTTTTTTGTGCTGAGGATTGAACTCAGGACCTTGCACTTGCTAGGTAAGCACTTTAACCACTGAGCAAAACCCCCAGCCCTCTTGTTTCTTTATTCATCCCCTTCCCTCCAGCCCTCCTCCCTCCATTTCTTGATCCCCTTCCTATTTGCAAAAGATCTGTCTCTCTTTTTCCTGTTTTTTTACTTAAGATCTTTTTATCTTTTACTTTGCTCTTTACGTACATTTTGTGTTTCTCATGTAAGAGGAATGAGGTGATATTTAAGCTTGTGTACCCGATTTTTTTCAGTTAACATTATGGTCCCAAGGTGCATCCATTTTCCTACAAATGACTCAAATTTATCCTGCTTTATGGCAGAGTAGTACTCCATTGTGTATAAATACCACATTTTCTTTATCCATTCATCTGTTGATGGACAAATAGGCTGCTTCTAAGATTTATCTGTGATGAGTTGTGCTGTTCTCAACATTGGTATGCATATGTCGCTTTAGTATGATGTCTCTAGCTCTTTGCAGAAGATACCTAGAAGAGGAATAGCTGGGGCAAATGGAATTTCTAGTCTTAGATTTTTCGAGGCATCATTCTACTGATTTCCATACTGGTTGTATTAGTTTATATTCTTACCAACAATATAGAACAGTCCCGTTTTTCTCACAGCCTTGCCAGCATTTTTCATCGATTTCTTCATGAAGGTCATTCTTTCTGAAGTGAGACAGAATCTCAGTGTTGTTTTGATTTGCATTTATTTAATAACCAGAGATGTTGAAAATGTTTTCATATATTTATTGGCCATTTGTATATCTTCTGAGAATTATTTATTTCATTTGCCCTTTGTTTATTGGGTTTTATATTTTGGTTCTAAATTGTTTTGAATTCTTTATAAAATATCACTAGATTGTCTTTTGATCTAAGTTATTTTATTATCATTTCCAAACTTTCTCTATATGCTATCATACAAGCTGCAAAAAATATATATTCATCTGTGGTTTCACAGTACTTGTTTTCCAGTTTTGTTTTGTCTTATTATATTGTCTAGATCCTCCAAGACAATGTCAAATAATGAAGATCCTACACATTTTTCTGATTTGTATTATAGAGGATGTGCATTTTACTGTTTACTCCTCTTCCTTGTAAAAACTTCTTTTTTTGTTTTTGTTGTTTGTTTGTTTGAGGCAAGGTCATGTGTGTAGTCCAGGAAGTCTTAGACTCACTGTGTAGGCCAGGCTGGACTCCAATTAAAGGCAATTCTTCTGCCTCAGGCTCAGGAGTGCAGGGATTAATGGCATGCACCACCATGCCTGAATCTTGTAACTTCTTTTAAATTACTTTGCCTTTAGATAGATTTCTTAGGTTCTTAATACTTAAATTATTTATAAGGCTATTCACTTTGAGGTAGGTTATTCATATTTGCATGTTTTCCTTTGCTCCGATCAAGAATTATTTCACTATAAATATAGCTAAGATTTAATAGTAACTTTTTTCTATTAGTCCATTTTTGCCATCTGTAAGGATAACATTCATCATGGGAAGTATTTTAGTTGTTTTTTCGTCTCCTCCCTCCCTTGCCTACCTTTTTCTCTTGGTCCACTTCCCGTTTGCAAAGGACCTCTCTCAGGCCCTCAGTGTTTCTTATCTAATTATTAATTTTCACATCTAGGATTATATGTTGGAAAGTGTTCTTTTGATTTATCATCAAAAATACTTGTTTGATACTTGTTTTTATTTATTTTATTAGTACATGTTTGCAGTACATAATTCACTTTGGGGAGTTGGTACACATACGTGTCTTTTTTATCCCCTTCCCCTTCCCTCATTTCTCTTCCCACTTGCTCCATCTTTTGAAGCTCTTCATATTAAGTCTTAGATATTTTGCTAAAATAGAGAATTCCAAGGAAAACAAAACATGCATTGTCTCTGACTTTATGGGTTTTACAGTGTAAGACAAGATAAAGATTGGAATAAATGTTCAAACTCTAATGTGCCCTTCAGCACATTAATGCGGGGTACAGTTAACCAAGTTTACACAACAAATCCAAAGAACACAAAAGTTTTGCTGAGCCTGGGACTTGAGGAATGTTTATGAGAGAAGGAAGTGAAATAGAGACAGAGGCAGAAGAGTTGGGGGAGCTAGGTGCATTCCTATTCATATTGCCCAGTAAAGACGGGCATCCTGGCAAAGTTACCGTGGTGGAAGGTCCATGGTGGGAAACAGTGGCAGAAACAGCACTATTGAAAATTCTGGAGACTCAGACATTAATTAGATCCTGCTGAAAACTTGACTATGCTGCAGACTTTCACATGATTTGAAAGCAGTAAATATTTTTAAGCAAGCGAGTTGAGTAGGCAGTCAAATGTAAGATCTGCAGCACTAGGGATGTGTGATAACAGAGAGCAAGACAACCTTAACATGCTACATTAGACATCTTAATGCACTCAAATGTGCTTATTTTAAGGTATTCTGTTGTAATTTGCATGCCTACCTATAATTTGAACCCTTTGGCTAGTGCCTCTGGGATACTAATTGGCTACTAAATTGGCTCTCCAGGTATCTGCTCAGGTGTGCCAAGAGTAAAATCATTATAGTTAAATGGTAAGCGCCACTGAGAATAACTTCTTTCTTAGAATTACCCGCTAATAGTGCTAGCGAAGAGAAATTTGCAACAAACCTCTTTGCATTCCACTGAAAACCACAAATGTACTATTACTGTTCTACATCTATGGATATCTTTTGTGTAAGAGTATTTGTGCAGCTTTCATCTAGGGAAAATGTTATTCTCTTGTATTATTAGTGACTTAATTTGTTAGGCCCTCACAAGGAGATATAATTGTGACCATTCCACCCCACACAAAGGTTTGCAACTCTAAAATCACTGCTACTAACAATTCTTTATGGAATTATGTAATTCCTTTATTGTCTTTATCACTTCCACTGTTATTTAGGACTAAATCGAGGTGATTCCTCTTGCCAGACTCTGATGTTGGACTAATGCAGTCAGATCTCATACATTTTTTGAGGTGCAGCCATGCTAGTGTGGGTCACTTACATGGAAAGATGATAATAATCTTTAAAACAAAGTGAAGTATACTAGAGGATTATAGGGAAAACATGTGTGGTGTAGTGAAACATTATTGTGAATGTTCAAATTTTTAAAAAAATTATATTGCAGTAAAATATACATTCCATTGTTTCCCCTGAATAGACTTCAAACACACTTACCCCACAGTTTTCACCACTTTCTGAAGTTCTTAAAGTCCTCTTCTGTGAGCATCATTAGGGGTGCTGTCATAATTGCCTCAAAGTTTTGAATAGATTAAAAAAGTCATGGAGTACCAGATCCAGTGAATAAGGTGGTATGGCATTTGGCAACAACATTCGCTCTATTTTTTATCACACTCCGTAAATACATTCACCAAAGAGGACCTCCAGAATTGCTTCATAAAGTGGTAAGAAAAATGGGATAAGTGTCTTCAAAGTGAGGGAGAGCATTTTGAGGTTGATGAATGGCCAGATATAGTTCATTGTAATAAAGTTTTAATTTAAACATTCATTGTTTATGTTGATCACAACTCATAATTCAACAGAATCTTTTCTTCCATTCTCAATCCAAATACAAAGTGTAATGGAGATGCAATCCTATATATGTCTAGAAGGCAGAGAGCTGGTGTAGCACATTGTTGTCTCGCTTACAGATACATCATCATCATCTCGTAATGATCCTCAAAATCCAACACTTGAGTCCTTTCCCTTGTCTATAAATGTACGCTAATGATACAACAAGGACAATAATTTTATTTCAAAACCATATTTATCATAGCTATCATAAAAATGTACTTATTATTTACGGTAAATAACAGATATCCTTGTAATTACTGTGATTTTAAAAAGTAAAACTATTCCTTCTTCCATTTAGGATTTTCAATGAGTAGCACAGAAATTGGAATAAAAATAAAATAAAATATAATTATTCCTTTCATAAGACAGTTACTGATATAAACTCTTCATGATAACAAATGCTGGATTCCAACTACTTTCCAAATCATGAATTTTTAAAAATCTTTTTCACTTTGACAGGGATTAATGACTACTTTCTAATGCATTTATGGCTAATTTATACCATAAATGTATTAGAAAATTAATTTCATAAAGGAGAAGAATGGCTAATCTCCCATAAATGTCCAGCACCTGGAAAATGTGAATTATTGAATATGGAGTGTGTATTGTAGCTTGAAAACCTGGAACAAACTGCTTATTACTGTAGTTTATTAAATTCCTATGATTGAAAAAAAAAGAATAGCTTAATATGAAGGCTTTTCCACTAAGGAAAAAAATACACCCACTGCCCCACTCCCACTCCACCCCTGCCCCACATGCTCACATATACACAAAACCTTCCAGAAGCACAGAATTCAACAATTTCATTCACTGCAATGGAACTGCAGCAGGTCACAAAATAAGCTTCAAGGTCAGCTGAGTACTGGAGATCGGGTGCCATCTCCATTGCAGTCAGAATGCTCAGATCTATTAGAGCACACTAAGTATTTAAGCTACATACACTTTACGAGGAGAGAAGGAGGACAATACCAGAGAAGTATTTGGAGCAACTTTGAAAGGACCATACAAAACAACTAAAAGATAACGATACAACTTGTGTAAAGCTTGTGAAGCTTCATGGCCCCACACTAGCCTCAAGAATGCCTTGAACACCTGCTTTCCATCATCATCATTAGTTCTGCCTTGAGTGTACAATGGCTACTTGGTTTTTTTCCTTAGGAAACAACATTATTCTAGATATGACTCTACATATTCTAACATGTCCAACTTTTCTGAAAGGAAACACACACACAATACACACACACGCACGCACACACACACAACTATGCTGTTATGACCCGAATGCTTGCATTTGCTCAGGTTCATATATTGAAACTCAACCTCCAATAAGATGATATTAGGATACAGAGTCTTTGGGAAGTAGTTACATTATGAAGATGGACCCCCTCATTGATCTGATTAGTACTCCTAAAAAAAAAGAGTTAGGAAACTTAGCTTCCTTTCTCTGTTCTGGGTCATGTGACGATACAACAGTAGTATGGCCATCTGCAAACCAGGAAGACAGCCCTCACCAGATGCCAGTTCTAATGATGACTTGACTTGGGCTTGCCTGCCTTCAGAACTGTATTTAATAGCTCTGTTGTTATGCCACCCAGACTACAGCATTCTGTTACACTAGCTAAATGTATGCTGGGTGATATCTCTTTTAATTGTGGTTTACAATTATGTGGTCTCTGCTCACTGCCAGTGATCTTATATTGACTCAGATAATTTTCTTTTTAAAGATAGATTTTTTCTTTTTTTAAAGATAGATTTTTTTTGAAATATAATTCATATATTATAAAATTCAACCATTTGTAGTGCCCAATACAATAGATTTTGTTGTTCAGAAAGTTGTGCAACCATTACCACAATGAAGTTTAGACTATTTTCATCACCCAAGAAATAAACTTTATGATCATAAGTGGTAATCCCCAATTTCTCTCTCTCTTTGCTACCACCTCTATCTCCACCCCACAGGATATCATTTATCTACTATCTTTCTCTATTTGCCTATCCAGGACTTTTGATCTTGTAAAAAAAAACTTATAGAACCTTCTATAAACACCCTTGCATCCCTTCTGCTCCCTAATCACCCAAGCCTGGCAACCACCATTCTCTTCTGTCCTTCCATGAGACCCCTTCTTTAGGGTGTCTCATGGCAGTATGATCACTCAATATTTGCCTGCCTGTCCCTGGATTTTTTTTAGCATAATGTAGTAATCTCCACTTTCATCCATATGGTAACAAATGACAGAATTTCTTTCTTTTTGTGGTGAATAATATTTAATTGTATATGTGTACCACATTTTCTTCACCTACTCCTATCAGTTAAGGGATACTTAAGATGATTCTATTTCTTGGATATTGTGAATAGTGTTGCAATAGAAATAGGGACATAGATGTTTCTTTGACATTCTGATTTCATTGTCTTTGGATCTAAGCCAAGCAGTGCGATGGGTGGATCACATGATACATTTATTTTTAGTTTTTGAGGAATTTCAGTGCTATTTAACACCCTCACCAATAATGGGTAAGAGTTCCCTTTTCTAGACATCCCTCTCAATGCTTATCTTTTGTATTTTTGATAATAGCCATTGTAGCAGGTATAAGATGACATTTGACTGTGGTTTTTATTTGCATTTCTGTTAAGATTAGAGTCTTGGTTACTTTTCTTGTTGCTGGGAAAAAAAATACCTAACAAAAGTTAAAGACAGACAGGCTTATTTTGGCTCATACTTTGTAGAGGTTTCAGTCTGTAGTCAACTGGGTGGTGTGGCAGAGGGACATCACAGAGGAGAAACAGTCCATGGCAAGCAGGGCAGGCAGAAGGCAGTGAAGCATCAGCAGCAGCATAAGCAGCAGCTTCCAAGCCTGCCTTTATATTTCATCTCCAAACCTAGGGTGTGGCGCCCTTAATCGGAGTATAGTAGTCTTAATCCTAGCATCACACACTTAACCCCAGATCACACGCCCTACATTCAACTACATCTGAAAATAAAACTACTTCTGGCCACGTGAGCCCCAGAGCACCATGTTCCAGAATGATGATGGCCTGGGGAAGTTTTTCCTTGTGATTTTGTTCCTATTGCTCAGCAATCCAGGCACTTGACCCCCACATCCAAGATAGAAGGAAGCTTGGCTTCTACTCCAGCTGGCAGCACAATTTGGCATTAAACCCTCAATGTTTGTTTTAGGTGCACACAGACTACAAGCATTGTGGGGTCAAGAAGGCTTCCACTCAGATCTCAGCTGCAAGATTTCTAGGGCTGCTTCTTCAGCCAGCATCTCCAAAACTTTCCAAACTCCTTCCACAAGCCAGTTCCAAAGGCTCCTGAACCACATGGTCAGGTATAATTGCGACAATGGCCTCACTTCTCTGGTATCGAAATCTGTGTGACTTTTCTCATTGCTGAGACAAAATACCTAACACCAAACAGCTAAAGGAGAAAATGTTTATTTCATCTTACAGATGGTAGAGGATTCAGTCCACAGTCAGCAGGCTCCAAGGCAGGGTGGCACGGCCGAGGGGCATCACAAAGAGAAATAGTCCAAGGCAGGGAGTGCAGGAAGAAGGCAGCAAAGCAGTGAAGTTCCTAACCAACCTGCCTTTAGCTTTCATTCAGGCTGCCTGCTTCTTGTTCAGTGCTACCCTCACCCAGGTGGGGCACCTTTAATCCCAGCATCACCCACCCTAGATCCAGCCACCTCTTAAAAATACCACCCATGACTGCATGAGGCCCTGGGGGAATATCTAGATACAAACCATAGCAATTAGCGATGTTGAACCTTTTTCATATATCTATTGGCCATTAGTATGTCTTACTTTGAGAAATGTCCATGCAACTCTTTTTATTACTATTATTATTACTTAACATTTTTAGTTAAGTTTCTTTTTTCAGGTAATCCATTCCAGATACATGATTTGTAAATATTTTCTCCTATACTATGGGTTGGCTCTTCACTCTATTGATTGTTTCTTTTGTTGTGCAAAAAAAATCCTTACTCAGACCAATGTTACACATGCTATTCCAACTGAAGTCAATAACTTGCTATTTCTGTCTGTCCTTTTGGCATACTCTTATTGTAGATTATGCTTTGTTTATTCTTACTGTTTTGCTTTTTGAGAAACTAAAAAATAAGATATTTTCCATCAAATTTATGAATGTACCTACCTCTTAATCCATGTAAGCCTGCACACAGATGCACTGAAGTATTTCCAAATAAACAAATGAAAATAAATTGCTTCCTTCTGGGTGCTGCTGCTGCTTTCTGCTCTCCTTTACATAAATCTCAACAAAGTTGTCACCTCAATCTGCACACTCTTCTTTACATTATATTTTCTTTATCTTCTCTAAAGCTGAGTGTCTGCAGCCAACTTTCTAGGAATGACTACTACAAATACAAATACAAATACTATGAATATTCATATACAAGACTGTGCAGGGACATATGCTACCATTTATCTTGGGTTCAAACCTGGTAGTAGCATGACCAAACCATTTGGTCAGCTTATATTTATACTCTGGAAAGCTTCTATTTTTTCAAGTGGTTTTACCATCTTTATTCCCATCAGAAATTATTAAAAGAGTTTCCATTTGTCAGTTTACCAACCCTTCATGCTGACCATCTTTTCAGGAGGTTATTTAGCATCCTGTACGTTGTTGATGAGACTCCTCTGTAAATC
Organism: Hystrix cristata; assembly: GCA_004026905.1. Taxonomy (NCBI): domain Eukaryota; kingdom Metazoa; phylum Chordata; class Mammalia; order Rodentia; family Hystricidae; genus Hystrix; species Hystrix cristata. Next base: position 54,355 of record PVJO010006750.1, read on the forward strand.
ATTTGCAAACTTTTTATTTACTTTTAATTAGTTTTTATGTCTACATAAGTGTAAATTCAGATGTAGCTGCAAGAACTAATATAGACAGAGACAGTGTATCATTTAAGCAGTTTTCTCTAACAATAACATTTTCCAGAACTACAATAAGATTTTAGGACCAAGATATTGACATTGATATAATCTGCTGATCTGGTTCAAATTTTCTCAGTTTCACTTGTACTCATGTATGTGCCTCTGTGTGTGTATGTGTGTGTGTGTGTGTTTAGTTCTATACAACCTTATCACATATAGGTTCATATACGTACAACCAGTCAAGATACATCCATTTTAGCGGGCTGAGTTTTTATTATTATTTTTAATTTTTATATTATTATTATTATTATTATTATTATTATTATTATTATTATTATTATTGGGACTTATTTTTTATTATTATTATTTTTATTATTATTATTTTTATTATTATTATTGAGAGATTTTTGCATATTTTAGATAAAACTTGTTTTTATCATATACGCTTTAGGAATGTATTCCTCCACTTTGTGCTGTGTCTATCCATTCCCAAAACATTACTTTTAAGAACACTTTTTGATAGTGATGAAGTACAACTTATTAATTTGTTCTTCTTTTGGAGCAAGTTTTTGGTGAAATATCTAAAAATCTTGTTACATTAGGTATTTGGAAATGCATAAATGTTTACCAGAGTCCATTATACTACACTTAAGTACTCTATTACTCTAAAGATACCACCTATAGTACTGTCCCACTACACTATTCCATTATGATAATTAATGATTTATTTGCATTTCTCTTACAAAGTCTTTGAGGACAAACATTATAGTACTTTATTTAATTTTCTAGCCCCAATGTCTTGAGAAATATATGGAATAAAGTCCCGATTAAAATTATTTCTGAAGGAAAATATAATATAAAAGATCAATGAGAAAGAGAGATAAAGAGAACACAAGAACACCAGAATGGGATAGCATTTGAGTGTAATTTAGTGCTCAAATTTAAATAAGATTTGACATGGTTCAACCATCTCTTCTCCACACAAGCTTTTGCTATTATTAGAAAACACATACAAAACTGTAACTAAAAGAAACTAGGTATTTGATTTTGGTATCAGCGTAAAAACTCAAGCCCTGGTTGGAAGAATTGCAATCTATGGCGCTAAGCTCCAATGTTCGTTTTAGCCATTTTCTAGATATAAGGCAGTTTTCATTACCATCAGTTGAAAATAAGACTAAGAGTTCCAAGGAATACCACATAGAAACATAGCCTATTTAGTACGTAAACTCTATTTTGAGATTCATGGATCTCAAGATTCTTCAGAAGCCTCTTGGTAGATTGTTTCCAATCACTGTGTTTCTAGAAAAGAGGGCTTCCCCATATTGACCCAAATTTATTTTGCCTCTTGTCACTTTTATCTATTTTTGCCCAAATCTTCTCCTCTCTCTCTCTGTCTCTCTGTCTCTCTCTCTCTCACACACACACACACACACACACACACACACACACACACACACACTTTAGATACTGAAAATCTAATCACAGCGTTTGTTTATTAAATTTGCTAGATAGAACTTCTTCTATGCCTAGTGGTCTTCTTTCTGTGGCAAAACCCAGCATTGCTCAGGAAACAGCTCTACTGCAGGATGGACCACACACGTGTGGGAACTGGATCCGGACTGCATGAAGGCAGACAGCACTTTTTCCACTGCTGCTGCTCACAGTTACTGGCTAAGCAAGGAAGTTTAGCAGACAGTTAAATAAAAGTAATCCAGAATTAAATTGCCATGTGGGTCAGAGCTGAGCTCCATCACAAACTAAGTATATTTCTTGGTCTTGGTTTAGCATTTTATTACCTCTATGCAACCCTTTCCTTATTTATGAAATGGGAATAATTACAGTCATTGCTTCACATAAGAATAGATGAAATCTTATTAGTTAAACGCTGGAACAGTGCTTGACACACAGTAAGAACTCATTAAAATGTAACTCATTATTGTTGTTTTTATGGGTTGATTTGTGAGCTCTTCAGAGCAAATACTAGAACTCTTGCTTTTCACAGTGTAACAAAAGCATAGTCCGTTTTGTGGGCTCTAAAGAGGGTAGCATTTGGTGCTGGCTATGCATTTTAGGAGCAAACCCGACCCTATGATAAAGATAACCCTAAAGAGATGAAGACGGAAAAAAAGGCTTCGCTTATATGCACTGAGATACTGAATTACATCCAGAAATCAGTGTGGCTTGATTTAGTAAATCCCCATGATTTTAGTGACTAGCATAATATACCTTTAAATTAAGTCATGTAGCAAAAAAAGCAAATAACCACTTAGCTAAGACCTTGTGATTGTGATCTCACCTCTCCTAACAATGATTGAAGTGCTCATTTCATTGTATCATATCTGGACCCATAATAGTGGTTATAAAGAGCAGAGAAAGCTTTTCATACTATTGCAAGCAGTAGATCTTAAGACAGTGTCCTTCAGTGTCCAGGGGAGGAAAGCATGTCCTAAAGATGAAGAAGGAAATCAGAAATGTCAGTAGGTTGAGCTTAGCATAGTTTAAAGCAAGGTCATCCTCCTCCCAGTAGTGGGCCACTGTGTATAAGTTACTATTGTAGGTGGATTCCTCTTGTTTTAACATCTTACATCTACGATGCGCATGTGCGTACATTTCCAGATGAATTTGGCACATTTGCTGATGTCTTTTGAAATTCGCCTCCTTCGATTTGCTTTTCTTCTTCGGTTAGGAATTTGGGGAATAGTTAGGCAGCACATCTCTATGAATGATATTATAATAAACTCCAGGAAAGTTTTATAAACCATGTTAACATTACTGAAGAAAAAGAGAAAATGAATAACGAGTATGTATATACATCCTTAAAATAATTGAGATTCATAGCCCACCCACAGCTCCGCAGATTCCATCTCTTGTGAGCTGAAGATATCTATTAGAAAGCACCTAAATCTACACTGTGAACAGCAGATACTGTAACACAAGCTGTTCATATGATAATATAAGCAAATTCAAATGTTCTTCATTATATTTTTATAGTTATCACAGATAGTATTTATTGATTTTTTTTTTACTCCATGCCACATCTACTGTGAGAGTCATTGCATGCTCAATAGCTCATTTAATTCTCATTATAGTCTTAACAGTATGATAAGATTACTTACTTTGCCTACTTTTAATAGAAGATACAAAGAAATCCAAAAAGATTAAGGTGTGCAGAGCCACAAAGAGCAAAGTAAGTGTGCTAAATCAAAATTTTTTGTCCCTAAGAATTAGGGTTCATGTCTTCTTCCCTTGAACCTAAGTGTGTTCTGTGTAGGATTTGAATAATTAAAGACAAAGAAAACTGTTCTGCTAGTCCCACATATTTCAGACAGTAGTAGATTCAACTTCCTGTTTCTTGGAAATTTTCCTGTTGGAATATTCATGCCAGGATGACTTGCTGTTGGAGAAGGCAACAGTAGACTATAAATCTGCATAGTCCTCTCAGGATGCTTTTCTCTGCCATGTTGTGAGAAAGCCAAGCTATGAGAAGAGATTCAGGAGGAGGAAACAGTAAGCAGAAGGAGAAGAACAGGAGGCAAGGACATCAAGGCATAAGATCAATGAGACCAAACACCATCTAGAAAATAGATTCTTCATCCTCACATGCTAACTGATCCCTCATGAGTCAGAGGTCATCAACAGTGTGATCTCTTTTTGAACATCAGAATTGCATCCTTAGTAAATTCAATTATTATTCAAACTACTCAGTTGTGAAGTTTTTGAAATGACATCACATTAGACAGATGGAACATAAAGTGTTTCCATAATCATGATGCTACTTTAGCACAACTCTAAAACCTATAACATGGACTTTGTATCTGATCAATGTACTGGTGTTGCTGTGGGCTTATGGATACTATTGATGAGAATTTCAAGGGCAAAAAAGGAAATTGAAGGGGTAATAAAAAATTAGTTATAGTTTTAGTGGTGTAATATTCAGTGAAATTATCACCCATAGTATCTTCAAAAAGAATAAAGTCTGATGCAATTTTGTACACACCTGTAGTCACAGATACTCAGAGGGATGGTGGGCAAAAAGGGTTTAGCTCAAGAGTTTGGGATCAGCCTGGGCAGCACTGTTAGACAAGAGTTTTAGGCAGAATGTTGAATGTGTGAATTGGCTGTTTCTTCAAGTGTATGAAAAGGTAAAACTAAATATAGATGAGCCAAAAAAAAATATAGATGAGCCAAATAAAAACAAAAACCATTTGGTTTTTATTGAAACATAAAGGGAATATAAAGAATTCAGGAATTATCCAGTTAAAAAATAAAATTATTTATTATCCAGGCTTTTCGAGTTGCAAATGAATCTCAAAGTCACAACCTCAGGGAAAAGATCAACTCCAGTGTATTGCCATTTATCTGACACGTGGCTTTCATGTAAACTCAAATCAGGTGCCTTCTGTAAGACCATTTGATAAGACCTCAGAGAAACCTAAATTATTTCATAGACACTCTTAGTTCAACAAAATTACCTATAAGGATCTTGTAGGCATTACTTGTATTCACCAAATCAAACAATAGGGACACTAATAATCCTAAGAATGTTCTCTCTCAGTGGGTTTATGGGTGGTTCAGGGTTTTGAAATATAAATATGGGTGTTTATGAAGCAGGTTATTATTTTATACACCAGATTGCCATAAAAGTTATCAAGGAATTATACCAGCTTCAACTAAAAGGACGAAAGTTAGTAACATGACAAAGAAAAATTTGAAAAGGTCTTTGAAACCCAAACTACAGGTAAGGAGTTGGCTGAGAAAACTACTTTGTTTTAAAACAAAAACAAACCAAAAATTTTAAACCAGCAAAATATGAAAATAGTTATAGAAAAAGAAAGATGACTCAAAGGTATAAACTGGAGCCAAATGCTATAGGTGACCGTTGTCATGGATTATTTCCTAATTAAGTAAGTGGAAACACATGGGTGGTTGGAAGCAGCATGATCCACATTCTTATGGACCTTTGACCACTGTGCAACATTTATGTTACCCTATTCGAAGAAAGCTCCCCATCACCGCCATGTAACTGCCTCATCAGTCACTGTTTTGTGGATGAGTAGCTGACAACACTCTTTAGTATACAAATTTCAAGTTTAAGAGGACCTACATGTAAACGTGCCCTCCGCTCTGGGATCCTACTGAGATGGAGAGACCAAGGATCTCCAGCCTAAGCTTGAGTGAGTAATGTGATGAGAATTTTCAGTGTCTTGGGAGGTGGTATATTTTGTTTGGGATAAAAATGCAGTTATTCTGCCAACCAGAGTGGGGACTTTACAGGCTCTGTATTTGTCCGCCAGACCTTTGCACAACACGCTGCCAGTCTGGGTGGCTAAAGCTGTGTCTTTGATGGAGAGCATCCACCCAGGAGAAGTAATACACGGCTGGTGTTGAGGTGATCTTCTATGACAAGCCCTCTTTTTGTCTTTATATGAGGGGTTATCACTGCCTAATTAGCATTTTTGGTCCAGAGTGTGTTAGGATCAAAATATGTAATGGTATTTTGCTCCTCTTTATAAATGTGGAACACTTGAACTACATGGATTAAATGGAAATTTAATTTAGTGCTTAGACCTGCCAGGACCTGTGGAGGAACCATGCGCAGGGCATGTCAGAATCGAGTGTCCGTCAGGACAAGAGAGTGAAGCACTGTTCCTCTGGCACTTCCAGAGAGGAAGGACTGAGGCACTGAAACGAGATCCTGCATAATATTCGTTCAGAATGAGAGATGTGTTTTATGTGAAAGCAATTGTGACAATGAGTACATGATCACATGTGTTTATTATTTCTTTAAAGTAATTGATTTCAAAATCCTTCCTACCCTTTATAAATGTACCATATATAATTGTTGCCTATATGTACCTAACTGAGCAAAAGTACAGCAGAACTTCTTCTCCCATCTCACCATGACTCGGTATACATCTATTAACCCTTGTCCCTCCCTTCCTGTGACTCACTGTGACTTACTGGGGCCTCTGGCAACCATCACTCCACTATTCACTCTATAAGATCAGCTGTTCTAGGGTCCGCATATGAGCGGGATCATGTAGTGTTTAGCTTTCTGTGCCTACCTTATTTCACTTAACAAACTGTTTCCAGTTCCATTCCGGCTACACAAAAAGTTTATGCTAATTTTAAACTTTCTATCAACAAATTAAAGGAGGTCTATGTAAACCAAATATACAGCAATATTTTATCTTTGAATTTTTCTCCTTCGATGAAATAGAATATACTCACACATCCTGTAATTTCTGTAAGTCAGTAATCTCATCTGACATTTTCAGTTCCTCAAATTAAGTGAAATTGTAGAAGAAAAACATCCAAATTAGTGGTCCTGAAAGACTTCCTCGCATTATTACATACTGATATTTTTTGATAGGGTTAGTATTTTAACAGCTATATAGTCCTCCTGATTTAGAAATAGTAGTAGTGAATTGAAATAAGAAAATTTACGGACTGAAAATTTGATCTTGTAGATCATGTGCCCATACCTTAATCATCTAATTATATAAACATGTGAGGTTTCAAAGGGAAAATATTTTGCCCATGTGATCACATTAAGAATCTGGAAATTGGAAAAGTTATCTTCAAGTATCAGAATGGGAACAATGAGATGGTAAAGTCCTTACAAGAAGGAGCCAGAGTGTCAAATTGAAAGAAAGAGATGTAACAATGGAAGCAAAGATCTAAGATTTGAAATCTAGGCTGACTTGAAGATGGAAAGGAGATCAATGACTATAGATGGACTCTAGAAACCGGAAAAGATCTTTTGCACAAAGGAAGGGGAAATAGGAAAGGAAAAAATTTCCCCCTGTAGCCACCACCAAGAATGCCACTCTGTGGACACCTTCACTGTGTGCTAGTGACTTCCATAACTGTGAGAATAGATGTGTATTGCTTTAAGACACGGGGCTTGTGGTATTTTCTCAAAATTGCGTAGGAAACTAATTGAAAACTTAGCAATTACTGAACAACATGTATCAGGAAACATTAATGTAACAAATTCCCTGCTCTTATGGAGCTCATTTTGTGCCTAATGCTTTTTATCTACTTCAGATATATCGAGAGAAACTATCTAAAGTGTAAACAGAAAATAATATTCTGGGACATACTGCAGATTTACTTCTTTCTGAATGTCCTGAATACTTACGCCATTTAAAGTTTATTCAGCATAAATTATGTATTATAAAGATCAGCAATGAAATGTAATCATCAACGTTTAATTTGTATCCAGGATTTCAGTTTAATCAATTGAAAAAAAAAAGCCATAATATTACTCTTGGATTTATTGCTAATATTATACAGCTACAGTAAAACTGAGCAATAAATTTCCTAAAAGGAGGCAATTGTCGACAAGCCACTAAATTGTGATAAACATGTTGCAAATTAGGATGTGGTTATATGTTAAGTAACCAATTTTACAACCAAAATGAGTTGCTAATGCCTACATTTTTCTTTAAACTAATAGGCAGTCAAGTATGTCTGTATATTGACTCTAAAGCCGAATATTGATATCTTCATGTATAATAAAACTAGTGATTGTTTTCGTCTCAGGCACTGGCTGTAAATAAATATTAATGATTTAGAAAAATCTGCTGAAAGCTTCCGCTCAGAATAAGCTGAGTTTGTCATTAATAACTGAAATCTGTATCCTGGTTATATAAAGGGCTTTTACATGCATTAAGTATGTTGATCTGCTCAATTATTTTTTCCATGAATGAGAAAATTTAGCCCAAGGCAAGTTATAAGATTTTCCTAAGGTTGCCAAGCTTACAAGCTTATTAATGGCATGACCATGATTTGAAGTGAGTTGCTTTTAGAGCAGAATAATCAGACTAACCTTAATCCACAAACTTTTCCTGATTTTGATCATTCACATATCACCTCCTAAATATTTTACTTTATCTACCTAGATCTTATCTGTGATTTTTCTAGATTCATTAATTATTTTCAATTAAATGAATTTTCTTTACACAAATACTAGATGTGGATTGATATTTATAAGATCTCTTTAAATAAATGTAGATACCAAACAGTACTAATGTCAATATGTTTAATGGCTGCTCTGTTTTTGTTCATCTTTTAGGGGATATTTCTTTTTAAACAGGAAAAGTTGTTTAGTGTTTAAGAGTGATTAACTCTACACTGAAACTTTGATTTAAATTATATGATATGTGCTATTCAATGGCATGTTCCTTACCTGCTATGATCATCATCTGAACTACAATTAATGTTTATTTCATTTTTTAAGAAGTACCATAATTCACATCACTGCTTCCTGTTGCTTGTTTTTTGTGTATTCCAGGGTTAAAGTGGGGGCATATACTTCTTGTTCAACCCAGAGAACAGAAATTGTCTACCATTGTCCATTCCCGCATTTTTTCATTCATTCCATAAAAATTTGTTTTCAGAATATGCAAGGGAATATAGTAAGTCTTTTTGAAGAGGTTAGCAAATTATAGTCCAAAGTTAAATCCAGCTTGATATCTGTTTTTTTGTAAATATATACTTGTAGGAACATAGTTATGCCCAGCCATAACAGACCTTTTATGATTGTTTCAGGGTAACACAGAATAGTGATGGAACTTCTAGCTGGGACAGTGATTATACAGCCTACAATCATACATTTTTTTTTTTCCTTCATACAAAGTGCTTGGTAATCTCTTTCTATAAAAGATAATCAATATAATACAATTTCTCAGTGGTAAATCAATGGAGATGGAAATAATTGTAAATATATTTAGATAGACATTCAGAAGCTACATGTAATCAGCACCATGGTAAAAGAGGGCAGAAAGAAATTAATAACAATTTATAAGTAAGGCATAGAAAAATCTTTGATAGAAAAATCTTGTATTTGAGCTGCAAAAGGTTGAGGTAAATGTGGAAAAGTGTGACATGTGAACCCACATTGAAAGTATACTCTCTCAGCTGGAGGTGATTTTTGGCTGCAAGTGACCAAAAATCAACAGCAGATTAAACACATGAGGGTTTGAGGGATTACATTTTTCATACAATAAGAAAACAAAAACAAACAACAAAAACAAAAACAAAAAAAAGTACAGCCAGATTTGTTTTCCATGACTCAATTATGTCAGCAGGTCTGTTATTGCCTCATCTCTTGAAAAATCTCATGTTATGCCCTGGATATAGTAAAGCAGGAAAGAGAGAAGACGCTGGGGCCAAGTGACACAGGAATAGGACAGAATCGCCTTCCCAAATAGTGCCAGTGACCTCCAATTTTGGTTCATTGGTGCTTCACAAAACTGCCTTCAGCTCCCAGGCAGGTAGGAACCTGCTGAAAACATACTTAAGTACAATCTGCTGCCTTAATAACTCAACAATGATGATAATTGAAGACGAATTTAGAAGAGACAGAGAGAATTTGTTCTTGCTCGGCTGAATTGATCCCTGAGGCTTACATAACCTTACTTGGAGGAGAAATTTGACTGTGATTGAGACCTACTTTAGAGAGACGAATCTGGGCATATTCTAGCAGAAGGTTGCAAACACTTTATCTTGTTCAAGTTATTTTCAAACTCATCACAGGCTAGGTAGAGACTTATTTACTTGGACTTTACTAATTTCAGTTCGTTCTGTACTTTTTCAAAATTAATTCTGTCTTAAAAATAATTGAGACAATCATGCATTCAGCCTGTCTGTGCATTGAAAATCAAGATTTCTAGAAGAATATTCCCCATATTTTTCTTCTTTGCTTCACTTGTCTCTGATAACAAATGCTTACCACGCAACAAGCATGAGCTAGACAGAGTCGTTTGCACTGGACGTGAAGGCTGGAGACCACGGGACTTCTGCTCCTAGAGAAGAAGAAAAGAATTGAGAGTATATAAAATGGTTCTCCCTTGGGTCACTCAATTTTTATCAAGTATAGTTACAACGGTAGATCTGACTCCAATTTGTGATTCTAACGAGTGATTATTGTTACCTCCTACTTCCTTATAGATTCTCTCTCTTCCCATGTCTTTCTATTGGAGGAGGACAGATTGGATCCAATGTTCTTCTGAGTCTCCCCTTGGTTCTCATAAATGCCCTGAGGTCCTGCCTTCTTTTCCAGTGAAACACTGGTGTTTGTAAGGGTTTTATTATTGCTCTTGACAGTTACACTGAGGGAATTCTTTCGTTCATAAGTGCTCAACACTATCCGAATTATAATGGGTCCTGAAGCACTGCCTGTCTTTAAAATGCTGTTCTCACATCCACTCTCCTTAATCGTGAATACCTCTTTTTGGAAATCTAGGAGAGACCTAAGGCTCAGCCAAATGAACTCAGCAGTGTCTTTTCACCTTTTAAATTACCTTTCTCAATTGTATTAGTCAATTTTCCTTTCACTGAACCTCAGTAACCAACATCTATAATTTAAAGGAGAAAGGTTTATTTGGCTCATAGTTTCAGGACATTCGGTCCATGGTAAGCTTGCTTCAACACAGAAATATCATTGCAGAGAGGTATGGAGCAAAATTGTTAGGTTTATGGAGGGCAGGAAACAGAGCAGAGGCACAATGCCAGAAAGGAAGAGACCAGGGCCCATGTATAGTATCCAAGATCGAGACTGCATCACCAACCCCAACCCCACCAGTGCACTTTGCTAATACCCTGTGTGGCTCCTGAGGCAATGAAGTTGACACAGATCAGCTTAACTACCACATCAATAAACTATTTTTGTACTTCCTACCCAACTGTTCATGTAGCATTTATGTCATTTATGTGCAGGATATATTATAAGTAACCTAGAGATGATTTAATGTGTAGAGAAGGATATGCATAAGTTAAATGCAATGCTGTGCTGGTTTATTTAAGGGTCTTGAGAAACCTAGGATTTTGGTGTCTGACCACGGCCTGGAGCCAATCTGAATGATGCCTGTACATCAGCTGGGGACAAGTGGGCAAACAAAGTCTTGTTAAGTGTGCTGTTTACCATCCTGCTTTTCAGAGCAAAGGAAGCGAAGTGAGCATCAAGGGAAGAGATTCACATGAACCAGATCCTCTCATTCCTGCTGCCCCCCCTTTGTGGAGTTTGGATTTTTTCTTTGAAGTAGACAGAAGTCATTAAATCTCACAGAGCAAGTCTGTGACATGACAGGTATTGTCCCTCAAAATGCATGTGGCTCTGGTAGGGAGATGAGCTAGAGGAGACCACGTGACAGGAAGGGAGGGTAAAGGTGTGAGCCTTCCAGCATGGTGGAAGTGGGTGGACAGAAGTGGGCAGAGTTGCAGGCTATGTAGGAAGCAGAGTCATTGGAAGGTACTCAAGTCGTAGTCCCATGGGTCGATCATCCTAGATTACTTATAATAAATCACGGAAGGCAGATGCTATGATAATTGTTGCTATGCTGTGTTGTTTAGGGAATAGTGACAAGAATAATGTCTGACACAGACAAAATATCTTTCTCAAATAGTCTGACTTTATGGTTGGTTGACGTGATGAATTGATTATGGTCATCTTGAGCAGGAATGCCCCGCTAAACTGAGGGAGTGTGGTTCTGGGTGTGGAAAATCCATGTGAAGATTATCACCGAAATAGAATAAAGGAGAAGGGGAGGGGAAGATCGCAGGCTGCTGATTTCCCAGGAGAACCTTTATTGCAGCTGGTTCTCCTGAAAGGGACTTGGCTGTCTTGGTTGGAGGAGGAGCTTGGGTCCTTGCTGTGGTTGGGGATGACTGCTGGGGATCTCTGGTCTTCATCTCTGCCTTGAGTGTCCTACCTTGACTCCAGTATAGATTTCCTCATCTTCTAGTGCAGACACAGACTTACAGGGGACATTGCTGTGGGCTCCCAGCCCTTGAATGGCTCTTTCAGGTCTCCAGCATACAGACAGACGTTTGGCCCTCTCTCTTGTTTTGTTTGTGGGTGAATGTTGTAACTTGTAAATGTCCTGTATTAAATCTGCTTTCTTGAAACCACTGAATCTAGCAACCACTCACCAATACAGTTGAATATGCACATGTTGGACCCAGGACACTGGGGGCTGCTGGTTCTCTCCCAAAGGCGATACAGTCCACTGTAGGCCAGATGCTCATGTGGCCATATTGGTTTGCAGTCTTATACCTCCCTAGCTATTCTCTACTGAAAACCTAGTCCTTTTTTTTTTTCTTTCCTCCATATTGGGCATTCAACCCGAAGCCTATGAGCGCTAATCCCAGTTCTTTCAGACGTATTTTTATTTTGAGATAGAGTCTTGCTAAGTCTCCTAAATCACTCTCACTGTGCTTGTACTCGGAATCCTCCTGCCTCAGCCTCTCAGCATACTGGAATTACAAGAGTGTGATACTATGATCGAATTGACGTTCTAGTCTTCAGTTTTTTACATGTTTGTAGTACAGTTTACAATAAACTTGGGGAGTGGGTACATTACACGATACAGCTTATTTCTTTTTCTAATTCCTTTACTCTTCCCTTCCACTTCCCTCACTCCTACTTTAAATCCCTTTCCCCATTTTCATTCTTGTTCATATGATATATCTTAGCTCATGTTTACAACATATAATACTTACATTCATTGAGGTTATTAGGCTCCTGCACATGGCATAACTTTATTCTACTTATTTCCTGTTCCCCTCCCCATCTCCCCTTGCCCTTGTTTTCCTGGACCCCTTCTCTTTTGCAATAGATCTATCCCCCTCCATTTACTGACCATTGCTGTTATTTCCTTTGCAAATGGAATTCTGTCTAGAAAGTCCTTGCCTACCTCTATGACTTCAAGTGTTTTAAAAATGATATTCAGTTCTATGCAGAAACCGAATATGTAAAATATGGAAACTTCTTTTCATAGGACATGTACAAGTAGCAATGAATGCTCTATTAAGATTTGGTTTGTAAGAATGACACCTATATTCTCCAAAAATCGTATGTGGGACTATTTCCTTAAATCAATTCCATGTCTGGGAACATGAAGAGATAATTAAGGGGCTGTCCATTTATTGAGCTAATAGTATAAGTCAGGTCCTTCATGAAAAACTCAGTATACTCTTTTGACGCGTCATTTTTTATATAACATTGAACAACCCTCTACCGTAAATTTTATTGCCATAAAATTAAGCTGTAGTGACCAATGCGAGAGTGAGGTGGCGGTAAAGATTAGTCATCATTTACTCATTGGTGTATATGTATGTGTGTGTGAGAGTGAGAGAGCAGGGAGACAGAAAGACAGAGAGAGAGACAGAGAGGGAGGCAGAGAGGGAGGGAGAGAGAAAGCGAATTCAGTAGGGTTAAAAGTATTACAATCCTTTCTTTTCTTTTTCCTTTCGAATTCTCCTCCCTATTGAATATTATCCTTCTTTCAGATAGTATCTATTATACTTTTTTGTCCTTATTTACACTTATGGTTTTTCATATCAGAGAAACAATTTGATATGCAAATAATATTGAATAAAATAAATTTTTAAAATGTATTACAATCCTGCTTAAACACTGTCTTCTCTCAGAGGCTCAGCCAAGTGTAAAGACAAATACCCTCCTGTGGTCCCGTCACAGGAAAGCATCGAAGACTTCCTCCTCCAAAAGCCAAGAACTCTGATTTTATGGGTGAGTCCCTCCGACAGAACCTCGGTGATACCCTCCCAGTTACTTCACTCCCCGGCATTGTTCAGGGATAGAGAGGCTTAGTGTAGGTCTCCCAGACTCTTCTGAGTTCCTTGTTCAGCACACGTGTCAGCCTGGGCTCGGTACCATAGAACTTGTTGGTTCTGTTTTCTGGTATGTCTCAGCCTCTCCTGGTTCACACCTATTGTGGCTGCTCTTCCTCTCATTTAAACAGTTCTTCTGACCAGGCCTCCTGTAATATGGGGACAGGAAACCAAAATAAGCCTTCTGACCGTTTGTATAGTTGAGCTAGACAGTATTAGGTTTCTTTGATTTCATTCTGCCTAGTGGGGCTTACAAAGTCTACATTTAGACTTAGGGTGATGCCCATCAGGTGGTTGATTGCATAGACTTTGAATGCACCTAAACCTGAAGATACACTGGGTTATACTGAGGAAGTAGCCAACCTGAAAGTCTAGAGACATAAAACATCAAAAGTTTATTTCTTACTTACAATTTGTATTCCTTGTGGTCAACTGGGACCCGCGTCTCTCTCTGTTACTGCACTCACTGTGGACTCAGACACCGCGTTCTGAGAGTGAAGTCTACACTGGGTCACCAAGCCTCTGTCCAACCCTTTTCCTAGACTTCCTAATCCAGAGTAACTCCCCTGGGAACGTCTCGTTTCCGGTCAGAGGGGAAACGAAATTATCTCGCAGGAGGAGGAAGGAACTGTAATGTGCTTCAACAACGAGATCTGCTATTTGCATGCATTTGACATAAAGGAATTTATTTAAATTCCTTGAGTCACTTTTCTCCACTATAACCTGAAAATAACATAATCAGTAGCCACCACATGAGATTTCTGTGATAATGAAATGAAGCACACAAACTGCTTTAGGAAGTGTGAATAATGCAATGATCAAAGCACTCCATTGTAACTGAGGGGCAGGCTCGGGGGGTGGACTGTGTCTAACCTGGGGCTTCTCACGCACACGAATTATAAACAGAAAGGCATTGACTATCTCAGCCTCGGCACCCTTGTCTGGAAAATAATCTCTGATGCACAGTGTTTTTCAGGAGATGACATGAGATTCAGTATTTAAGTATTATCGTGGTGCCTGAAACAAAATAAATACCCAAAACACTATGAATGATAATTTTTGGATTAAAGAAAATAACTTAGATCCCAACCCCGGCACCGTTTCTGCAATGAGTATGAATAATGATGTCATAGGAAAAGAATAGCTTGGAAATTATTCCAGTTTTCAGTGGAAATTTTTCCTTGCCACTTCAAAGTCATGGGTACAGTTGAGAATATATATTACAAGCCATTTCACTGCAAATAAAGCTTGTAAGGACAGTGTTGCGCATACATTTGGGGTTTACTGTATCCTCCAGGACCTTTGTCTAACTAAAGGCCATTTTATCTCATAAGAACAGCACTGTGAGATATATATATATATATATATATATATATATATATATATATATATGATTATAGACGATGCTAAGGACTTTGACAGCAAATACTGTTTAATTAATCAACAGAAAAATTTTTTGAAAGAAATGATGTGTCATTACACAAGGTATCACAGGATGGATTGTCTTAGAGAAGAGCCAAGTCCTCTTCGTGTATAAGGGTACAACAGAGTCAGCAGGAAAATGACCCTGTGACTAGGTGTCACTGGAATAGCAAGGTGCATGGCAATTCCATGAGAGACAACCCCTCCACCATGCTATACCAATTGAAAAAACCGGGAAAGGTCCCAGTTATCAAATGAACCATTCTGTAGTTGTATTTCCTCATGTCTGCAGCCTCAGGAAAGAGGAGGAAACACACAGCTTTCTCTGGGGTCAGACATGTCTTTCTTTGTACTGTCCTAAGACAAGCGAATCAGCTGGACCTACACACCATGCACACACCTCATCAGAGTCACAGATGGTACAACCCAGAGCCTGGCAGGAAGGGATGGAAATGACCATGTAGGGAAGGGAGAGCAACAGAAAGTCTCCACAGAAGCTGAGGACGTGTCCAGCCAGGTATTTTGCCAGTTAATAACTTGATCAACCTTTGGCGAAGGAGATTGCACAATAGACTTGTCACAACTCAGCACTGTCATGACCCCTTGGGATAAGGCAAGATGACTCAGAATTTCCACAATAATACTTACAAATTGTGTGATTTCATATTTTTAAAAATTTATCCTCTCTATATAACACTTTCTTTTCATATGAGGATATGAGCATAATAAATTTAAGGATTTTGAGGGCCAGCGATAGTGCACTAATGTGAAGGGCAATATAGTTTCTCAGTAAATGAGAGATATTTGCTTTAATACTCCCTCAAAATGGACAGTAAATTGAGATAGAAACCTGCATATTTGCCTTATGTTGCTTTATGTCGAAGTACCTCAAAATCTCTCTCTCTGAACCATTCCCCCAGCCCATCTTCGTGCAAGTAGCGAATTCTTCCCTTCTCTTTGCTTTAATACTACATTGCACATACGCCTATTGTTAAACAAAACTCTATTATAAATCCCCAAACAATGCAAAATGTGAAGCATACAAAATAAATCTTGTGTGTATTCATGTGTAGCAAGAAATCTAGAGAAGGAACCCAGTGAATACTTCATCACAGAAATACAGTACACATTCACAAAACAGTCTGGCAATCTCTGCATACTTATTCTTCATTTTGAGATGAGGTGCAGAACTTAAATAGTTAAGCAATTTGCTAAAAGGCATGCCGGAATTAAACTGGTGTTCTAAGGACTCAGATCCTGGTCCAGGTGAGCGCAGACCCCTTGTGTCTCTGTATCACTGCTCTGGTCTGTCTACTGGTGCAGAGTAAATATTCACAGATTAAGGGGATAAGGAGGTAAATATCTTGTCTTTTTTGCAGAGGGGAAGTTATTCTGTTCAATGCACGTGTATTACCGCATCCAACCCTCACAGTGATGCCCCCAAGTAGTTAGGTTTATTTTCATCATTGAATTCAGGAGGAGACTAAGCACAGGAAGGAAGCAGAGTCTAGGGTTATCTAGACAATGCTGAGGCAGTTACTTAAAACAGTTACTTAAAATTCAGAAGTCTTAAGGATTAACTCTGTGGCTTTTGCTATTTGTCCCTCTCTTGAACCAAAATCCAACCTCCTGAACAAGAGGCTGATATGTTCTATTGTAGGAGTATATTTTTTTCTGTTTTGTTGACATTCTATTAAGATTAATAGGTTTTCAAAACGCTAATAACCATTTGTGTGTATTGTTTTTAACATGTTGATATGTTTAATATGTATGTATGTGGACATATATTTATGTGTTTGTGGGTATGTGTATGTATATATATGTATTTAGTTGTGTTTCATTTTTTAATCAACCTGTAAGGAAGATTCCATGATTGAGGGTTCATTTCCTAAGTAATGAAAAAGGTAGAAAGGGAAAACATGAGCAGCATATAGGATAGGGAACAAAGAAAAAAATAATGCCCATACAAAATTTTATTAATTTGGTTTGTTTTAGAAAAGGGTGATGAGACAGAAAACTTTCCCAGAAATAAAACCACTGACTGCTTCAGCAACTTTACACACACACTGAGGTTTCTCATGGACAAATGAACCCAAAAGACATGGATCAATAATCCTTGAGTCTCAGGAGCAACCACACGTAAACTGTGCGGAAACTCTTTTCTGGCCTGTGCTCAGCCAAGCAGTTGGGTAGAAAGCTCCTCCGTCAGTCCATGAGAAGGAATGCAGTACCTTGCCCACTGATGGCCCTCGGTCTGGTCCTGCTCCACTCTCACCTTCCACCCCATCCCAGTTTGCGCTTGTCTCTATCTGACCACCTCCTATCAGGAAGCTTCTTTCCAGGCCAAGTATAGCTTCCTATTTCTGGATGTGAAAATCTCTCTTGAAAGATGTTTTGGATCCACTTCCTACCTCCCTGCATTTTCATGGTCAAAACATCCTTGTCGGTTGGTCCCTGATTTTCCCTGAAGAATATTTTTCAGTTTCATTTGGCTGCACCATCTTTCTTTATTATTTCAAATGAAACTCGCAGCAATTTTCAATAGGTAAAAAGACACACAGATGCCTTGGATGAAATGAGGGAGCCCCTGCCTCTGACGCCCTCTGCAGAGTGGCTGCCCCTTCCCACAGCCACAGCCCACTACAAATTTTCCTGCTAGGACTCCTTGTAAAATCTTTCCTTTCCATGGGGATGAATCTGAGAACCCACTAGGAGCCCCACAGGTACAGTCCTGTGATTGAGAACACATTGCTTTCGCTCAGTCGAATCATCTGCTGCAGCTACAGATCAGGTGCGGAGCCTGGAGGAAAATTCAGCCATCCTGCCCTCCAGGCTGCCTCTCTCCAGGCCAGGCATCCCTGAGTCTGCCTGCAGGGCTCTGCAGCTCTCGGACTATGTGCTGACGTTCCATTTTAATGCTTCTTCACATAGTTTCAAAAAGTCATTTAAGTTCACAGGAGATTCTTCTCTGTTTATTTTCTGACCTGGCAGCTGGGAACGAACGCTGGCTGTCCTGTGGTTTAGCCACACCACCTGTTGTCGTGAACAGCTTCATCAAATTGCCAAAGTGCCTGTTCGCGAAGACAGTAATCGGGACTCTCAGTGCGTCACAGGTACGACCGGCTCTGATTCAGCAGAGGCGTGGGGGAAGTCACGTTCAGTGCCAGCACCACCCTGCCCATGAGATCAGCAACATTCTCCTTCCGGACTCCAGGAGCTGGGACAGTGTGAGCACCGGATCTTGCTCCATCACTTCAGGCCATGGGCTGGGCTCCCACTGAGAACCCCGGAAGCCCCGGGCTGGTCCTGCTTGTTTATCAGATGGGAGGACTGAGACGGTATGCTTAAGATTAACTGATTGATTGATTTGAAGTTTTCTAGATAGAAATGATATTGAGAGATACTGTCTGATGTTTTCTGCACTGGTAATACATTTTTGCCAATTAAAACACGATCGATGGAGAAATATTTTGCAGTGGAGTGGAGACCAACTGTCAGCGTGGTGTCTGGCCTCGGATTACTCAGGAGCACAAAGGGAATGTTAAAATGATTTTAATTTAGGTAATTGCCGACTCATCATGTAATTGAACCTATGAAAAAATCTGTAAAAATCTGAAAATGCAGGCTGATATCTATTATATTAATTCCTTCTGCATACACTGTCTGTGGGTTGATAAATATTTTTCTAGCATTGTGGAGATCAATCTTGGAGGAAAAAACAACCCTTTTATCCTTAGAAAACTTTGGTTGAATAGAGAAGATAGGGTATCAATCAAACCCATGAAAATCTAATGAAATATATAGTTATCACTTTGTTACATAACTCAGAGAGATTTGGTGGGTTGGAGTGTAAATAGAGAGACCTAATTCCGCTGTCCTGAATGAGACTTCCAGGATCTTGTAGGTCCCTCACGCACTGGAACTGTCAGAAAGCTAAATTCTGACCCTCAAAGGTGTGCTCTGTTCAACTGTGTGAGCCAGAGTACTTTCAGTTGCAAGTATCAGTCATGTTAAACAAACATAAACCAAAGTAGTAGCTCGTAAAACAGAGATGAGGGTCATGGCTTAATCCAGGTATGAATAAACAACTCCGAAAGCGGCTGTATTTTCATTCCTAGCCAAGATCTCTGCAGTTTGGTGGAAAAGGTAGTTCCAGGAAGTTCTACTACTAGTATCTTTATAACAAATAGCCAGAGAAGAAGCAGTGATTTGTGTGTTACAGGGTCAGTAAAGTTCTCAGAGATGTTTATAATTAGTACAGCTAAACCACATGGCTGAAAGACTATCTGATTCTGTTTAACTTAGGTGATGTGCTCACTCCAACCACAGTGCTGAGCAACCAAACAGTTTAAAGTCTTACCAAGTGGGGTTCAAAATTCGCAGAAGGAAAAGGAGTTTAAGAGAATATAACAAGGGGTTGGGGATTTAGCTCAGTGGTTAGAGCGCTTGCCTCGCAAGCATGAGGTCCTGCGTTCGATCCCCAGCACCAAAAAATAAATAAATAAAATAAATAAATAGAATATAACAAGTCTCTGAAAACAAATAATTAGAGAAAGAAAGGAGAACTAAACAGCTTCTCATATAAATGTTGACGTTGACCGTATAACTTGTGGTCATTTGCATTGGTCTCTACCGGCGAAGTTGCTGCTAAGAAACAGATTGACATGTCCGAGGCTTCGCTTCTGGTGGTTGGATGAACATTGACCAAAGTTTAGATCTCCAGAATTGCTTCAGCATAGCTCACCGCTGTCTCTAGACTCCACTGTCTACCTTTTAAAGGGTATTTCATACGTAAGAAAACTCCCAGGTTTAACACGCAGAGTCCATTATTGCTTCCTCAGTATACTCACTTACTTTTAGCCTGATGATTCCACATAGCAAATACAAAAACTGAGAGGAGTAAAATTGTACCATTCCCCTTAAAACCAATCTACTTTCTATTTTAATCTTGAAACAGCCTCATTTCTGACACTGCTGGGGACTGAAACTAAATTATGCATATGCATGCGTCTTTAGTCACCAGAATCACAAAAGAAAATGATCCACTAACCTTTGAGAAATTCTTCCAGTAAGGATCAATTATCTTTTTATTTGTTTGATTTCACTTTAGAGGAAAGTGATGGCTCTTAAAATCTAGAGCCAGTGGGAAGTTTTTCATCATGGAGCGAAGCTGTGAACATGGATTCATTACACATCTGCTTTTATCAGGACTACGCTTTGCCTTGTATTTCCTGGTTATCTTCTCAGTGGTCAAAAGTGCTTTCTTTTCTCCATATATTTCTTCTTGGTGAATTATTTGTCTGGCATCAGCAGGGCTCAAACCTCAATGCTTCAAACTCTCACACAATATTAATGAAATCTCACGTGTACGCTTCCTTTGAAACTTGATATATATCAACTTATTTAATCTTTCCAGCAGTATTAGAAAGGGGGTTCTATTACTTTGTCCCTATGTTATAGATTTGGAAATTAGAGTACTTGGAATTCGATAATTTGCCTAAAACTGTACAACCAGTAACAAAGCCTGGATTTAAACCCAAGCAGCAAAGAAGTGTGTGTACTTCTAACCATGATGATTCACTCTTCCTGCAATTACATCCAGGAAACATAGTTAGGAGCAAGAATTCTTTGCACTCCTGCAGCATTTCTCACTGAACTAGGTTTTCCCTGTCTGTTTCCTCTAACAGGAAAGAGATTATTTGAGAAAAGAGAACAGCAAAGTAGTTAAGCCTCTTGGCTCTGTTTTCAGAAATCTCCCATTGGAAGCCCCCTCTCGTGATTTCTTAGAGAATTTTTGAAGTGAACCTCCATTTCTCAAGAATATCTGCTTAGTGAATGTTCTGAACAGAGTTTCCATTCCCAGATGGGAGTATGTTTCCCTGGATGGCATACTGATGAACAAGTAACTCCTGCCCCAAACCTCCATGAATTATGACCTGGGTGTATAGCCCAGAGCAAGTAGTTCTGCTATGTTCACCTACTCTAACAACATTTTCATAACTAATGAAGAAATGTAAGGTCAGTGACTACAGGAAGCTGTAGCATTGATGAGTCCATGACTGTGGTCTTGAGCAATAGTAATGGTAGTGCCAGCAGGAGCATCAACCAAGTCTCTGAAACTTGACCTTGGCTCGATGTACGGCTGATTTTTCAATCCTGGAACTTCAGAAATTGTTTGGCATCTGGATACTATTTCAACAAATTAATTTTTTACTTTATTAGCCAATCAATTTCTATTACCATTCAGGTTCTTTTTTACTAGTGTAGTACATAAGGATTAAATTTAACGTGGGAGTTGTTACCTGTACATGACACATCTTAATTCTGTTTATATCTCCTTCCCTTCCCCTCTATCTGCCCTCTCTCCATCTCTTGGTCCCTTCGCATTTGCAAATGATGTATCTCTCTGTTACCTATTTTCTTTTATTTTGTTTTATAATTTGTTTAGATTTTTGCATTTCTCATATAAGATAAATCATGTAATATTTAAGCTTCCATGTCCAATTTATTTCACTTAACATTATGGCCTCGAGGCACATCCATTTTCTTACAAATGACTTAGACTTATCCTTTTTTTTATATCACAGCAGTATTCCACTGTGTATAAATACCACATTTTCTTTATCCATTTATCTCTTGATGAGTATATAGACAACTTCCAAGATTTAGTTATTATGAGTCATGCTACTATAATTTCTTGGCAGATACAACACCCACTTCATAGTTTACACATGCATGTAATAGAAGAAAACTAATACATTTTATTTTTTATTGTCATGACTATTATTAGCATCATTGTCCTCTGGCAAATGTGAAAAAACACAGAAAAGGAAGATTTACCGTTGGTCACAAATTATAATAATCTATATGATCTGAATGTAAAGAACAAGTCTTCGCCTCTATAGAGTTTTTCAAAGGTAGCACAGTGATTTTGAAATGTTGTAGAGCAAAAAGAATTGTGAAATGATTACACATTTCTAAAAGTTGCTTCCTATGATTGGTGATGAGGGAAGACACCTGATGTCTTGATGAGAAATGTGTTTCTTCCCTCAAAGTTCAGATAAGAGCAACTAAAGGGAGGAAATTAGATGACCTAAGATGAAGATCCTTTAGAATAGTGAGGTGTCACAGAAAGAGTATGACTTTTGACATGTGACCAATCCAGAGTCCCAGCTCACACAGTTGGGAGCATCGCCCATACTTCATTTACCCCTGCCGCGGAGATTGCCTTGGCTAACAGGTGTTAATCAAGTCTTTCAGGCTACTGTCAGTTTTATATTCGCCCCTGAATTCTTGCTCTTTAGCCCTTGGAGTCTAGCTATGAGTTTTTGCTAAGGAAATTAATTATTTCCGAGAGCAAGAACAGTGTGTGGCTATGTCCAGCTGGGGAAGGAGTTGTTTTATTTGACAGCTCTAGGAAGGTTTGTCTCATCTGACACTTTCCACTCATTCTTGAAATGTCTTCAGACTTCATATGTCCGCCTTCTGGCTGCAGACGCTCACAGTGTTCAGACGTACGCTCCGCTGCTGTTGTGCTCCGGTTTGTCTTCAACTTTTCTCTGAATAATAGACGTACTTAAGTTATCAATGTCCGCCCCATGCTCTAGTTAGACGTTTGCATTGATGGGGATGGGGATTTAGCTCAGTGGTAAAGCACTTGCCTAGCAAGTTCAAGGCCACGAGTTTGATCCCCAGCAAACCACCCCCCACAAATAAAAGAAGTTTGCATTGAATTTAACAATCCTATTGGATTGGAGTACATTAAAAAAAATAAGTACACCACATTCTTTTTGGGTACAAATAGGTCACACACACACACACACACACACACGATACTAAGAGACATCAAGATAGATCTAATATGTGATGATAAAGCAAACACCAAAGTGTTTTAAGATATTGAAACCATCTAGGCTATATTTTTCAAACAGAAAGGAATTAAATCATAAGTCAATAATAGAGAGACAGCCAGGATATCTCTAAAGATTTATGGTTGTATCTGACAAGGGTGAAGAAAGGAATGCAGAAGATACTTCAGCTTTTGCCCTTCACATGGCTCCCCCTCGCCAAAGTCATTTATGCTGGTGAGGCCAGTGGGCTGATGTCACAGACTAACAAAACCATTTAAATCTGACTGCTTCAGGCAGTCACTGTAAACCCAAGAATTTAACTGAATTATTCAGAGTGGACCAGGGATGTTATGGCTTGTATCTAGATACCTCCCTAATGGCCTCATGTAGTCACAGGTGGAGATTTTCAGGGGTGGCTGTATCTAGGGCAGCGGTGTTAAACCTATGCCATGCATGCCACACCAGGCTATTTATATCATTGAAAGCCCCAAAAAGTTTGCCATCACTGATCTAGGGTGTGTGATACTGGGATTAAGGGAGCATGATTGCTAATTAGTCTGTGGATTGGTTTAGCATAGTTCAGGGTATGGATAATGGGAAGGCCCACTCTGGATGTGGGTGGCACTACCCACACTGGAAGCTGGAATATGATACAAAGCAGAGACAGGCTTGTTGCTGCTGCTTCTGCTGCCCCTGCTGCTGCTGCTTGCTGCTGCTGCTTGCTGCCTCCTCCCTTCCACACCATGGAACTGCTTCTCCTGTGTGGTGCCTCTCCGCCATAACAGCCTGCCTTAGAACCAGCTGATTATGGATTGAAACTTCTACAAACCTCTCCTCCTTTAACTTCTGGGTGTCAGGTAGTTTGTCTCAGTAATGAGAAAAGTAACTAAGACAAGGGACCCTTAGTTTAGGAGGCCCCATGAAATATGCTATTTTAAAAGTTGTCTTCAAACTGGACGTGTTGGCACACATCTGTAATTCTTGCACTCAGGAATGAAGAAGCACGGGTATCACAAAGCAAAAGCCACAAGTTTAATCCCCTCAGAACCACAGAAGAGTCCTGTTCTTTTCTTTTTTACTATGTTATTGATATTGGTTCTGCTTGGAGTGACCGAAGGTTGCCACTCTATTTCCAAGGAATGCACCCTCTGGGATTGTACCTCCTGGCAGTGCACCCAGACTGCCAGAACCTTCTCTCAGCTCTAGAAGGTCAGCTTCAGCTTCAGGTCACAGGTGTCCAAAACATGAACTGACACTTACATTCAAGTAAGACAGGACTCATACAAAAACTTAAGGAAGAAGGATCCTTGTTCTATAAAGTGGCTAAGATGGATTATGTGATGTCTTTTCCTACAGATCTTCTCATCTTGTTTGGAGTGATCTTGATCTTGAACTTGGGCCACTGTGGCCTCAGATTAATTTCCTAGTTATTGTATTGGCTCCTCAAAGTCTGACCTTTCAGACCCATGATGGCTAACTCATGTATTTTGCAGAGGTCTTGAAAATTCAAGGGATGAAATTGAGGGGTCTATCTTCTGGCTTTAAGACATTCTTAGTTGTTCAAGGCCAACCACAGGCAATTACCATAAGCAAAGTCTGTACCTGGTGAGTCTCATGGGAAGTCTGCCTTTTCCACAGCCTGTGACTGGCATTCTCTAAAGCAGGTTAAGATCAAGGACTCAGGACCTCGGATTTCCACCTGTTTGTATTCCTGACTCAGGCACCTTGTCCCTAGTTCTCCTTATCGTAAACCTTACACTGAGTCCTCTGCGGATAACTGCCTCTGCTAGCAACTCCTGATGAGAGGGACAAAACTTGCAGACAACTTCTCCTACTCTGACTCAGTATCTAACACTTTTTCACCTCTAGAATTTCCTCTCACCTGTCATACTACCTCCACCCACCTTTAAGTACCATGCAATTGCCAGAGTGTTTCATTCAGGGCTCCCTCAATACTGAGACACCCCCCCCACACACACACATCTGTGCAGACCCACTGGAACAACACTGCATCAAGGAAAAATAAAAATAAAAACAAGGATTTGAATTTCGCTCTGGTTTCAGGCTCTCAATTTCAACATTGTCATAAGTGATCAGAGTAGTAAGTCTTTTATTCTTGGCTAGCTCTTAATTGACTACTTCCATCTCAAAGCTTAACTCTTGCACAAGTTAGTCAAACTTCTTAGTAAAACTAAACATTTCCAAATAATATAAAGATTAGGACAAACCCTCAAGTCAAATTGAAAAGAAAACAATAACCATTAAAAATGTAAAAGCCTGAATAAACATGAAAATAAAATATATTGAAACTTTTTGCAGCATAAAATGGATACATTACCACAGAACAAAAGTCTCAAAGCAGAGCTCTGACCTCCTATCACAAAGGTGTTGCAAGAGAAAAGCAAAATAAACCCAAAATAAGCAGAAAGAAAATAAATAAAAATAGTCACCACAAATCATTGAAATTGAAACTGGAAAGAAAAAAGAAAAATGAATAAAACAAAGAGGGTTTGTTTTTTTTAAGATATATAAAGTTAACAATTAAAAGACTCTCCAATTTTAAAAAATACAAATTAGTGATATTTGGAGTAAAACATGGGGTGTGGTACAGATCCTGCAAGCAGTATAAAGATAAAATCCAACAGAGCAAACAACTCTATACACATAGTTTTGTAAATGTAGACAAAGTGGATAAATTCCAAACAGATCACAATTACTCTTCACCTAATATTAAATAGATGCATTGACTCTCTATTAAGGAAAACAAATTTATAATTTAAAAAATGTTTCCGAATTACAAATCTTGATGACCTGATCCTTCTACTAGAGAACACTGACAAGTATTTAAAGGAAAAAGAGCACTAATTCTGTAAAACGCTCCTGAAAATGAAAGCAGAGGAATAGTGCCTACAGTAACTTTAAGAGTCCAGTCAAAACCAAACAAAGATAATTTGACTGTAGAAAGCTATAAACCAATATTTTCATTAAACTATATATGAAAATCCTCAATCAACTATTCACAGATAGAATTCTACAATTATAAAAAGAACAATGTTTAGTCCCAGGATGGAAGACTAACTCAACATCCAAGAATCAATAGGTGTGTTCTGTTATATTTTTCAGAAAAAAGTAAAAAATCATATGATTATATTAGGTAAAAGAACAAAACCAAAACAAATCAACAAGATCTAATATATATTCATAATAAAAACATAGATAAATAGAAATTGAAGAAATTTTCCCAATATTATTTAAAGCATCTACAAAAACTTCCAATTTATAGTGTACTTAATGATGTAAAACTAAATGTTTCCCCTGTAAGATCAAGAATAAGAACTCTTCTCCCATTCTTTTCAACATTTTATTGGAAAATCTAGACAGTGTAAAAAGGCCAAAAAAGAATAAAGGGCATTAGGATTGAAAAGGAAGAAATGATACTATTTTTATTTTCAAATGCCATAACTCCTAGAACTAATAATTGTATTCAGCTAGATGGCATATACAAAATAAATATGAAAATGTAGATTTCCATAACTAGCAGTGTGCACATGAGCACTAGAGATAAAAACACAATATCATTTACAATCAAAAACAATAAAAATAGTAAAAGTAAATATAATAAAGCCTGTGCAAGTGAAGAACGCTACCAGACACTTCTGAAGGAAATTAAAGAGGCAAAAGCATAAATCACAAGTCGACACGCAGTGTTAATCCAATTTCTATCAACTTCCCAGCAAAATATTTTTAGATATAAAAGAATTACAAATTTTTACAGGAAAATCAAGGAACTAGAGTAAGTAAATAGTCTTTAACAATAAATTCAGAGAATTTATGAAATCACTGTATACATTGCATGTCTCAGTTTGGAACTATAGTAATCGAGATTATTGTCAAAGAGATAGAAAGAGACATATAGATTAATGGAACAGAATAAGGGATTTATAACTAAACTTACACAAATATGTTCAACTGATTTTCAGTGCAAAATCAAGTTAATAGTGAAAAGAAATCAGCCATTTCAATAAATTATTTTGGAGCCTGTTATGGCTTGTATCTAGATGTCCCCCCAAAGTCTCATGTGCTCATAGGTGGAGCTTTTTGGAACTGGCTGGACCTATGGTGTGTGATACTGAGATGAACAGTGTGTGATAAGTAAATTATTTTAACATAGTCCCAGGTGTGGATAACAGAAGCCTCACCCTGGGTTTGGGTTCAAGCTTTGATTGGAGGGTCTCTGGGATCAGTAGATATGGGAGTGTTGTCTACTGATGTGATTTGGGAAACTCTGCCTACAAGATGAAGTACCAGGACCAACAGGAGCAGCCAGATGTTACATTTTATATCTAGATGGCCCCTCAATGTCTCATGAGCTCATAGGTGGAGCTTTGTGGACATGGCTGGATCTAGGGTGTGTGATACTGGGATTAAGGGTGTGTGGTATTAAATTAGTCCATTTATTAGAATTAGTATACTTCTGGGTGTGGATAATTAATGGTGTGGGTGGCACCACCCAAAAGTCTTGTAGTTTGAATGGGATAAAAAAGAAAAGGGAGGCTTGCTTTGCTTCTGCTTTTGCTCACTGCTAGCTGCCTCTGCCTGCTCTGCCAAGGACTGTTTCTCCTCCATGATGCCTACCTGCCATGCCAGCCTGCCTTGAAGCCAGCCAAATATGGAGTAAAACCTCTACAAACTGTGAGCTAAAATAAACATTTCATCCTTTACCTTTTGGTATCGGGTATTTTGTCTCAGCCATGAGAAAAGTAACTAAGAAAGAGCCAGTACACATTAATAAACAAAATATAAAAGACTCTTGACTAATTTTCACAACATGTACAATATTAACACAGGCATCACAAATATAAATGTGAAATATAAAATTATAATGCTTTTAAAGAAAAACATAAAGAAAAGATTTTCAGAATCCAGGACTATAAACACATAATTCTTAGCCAAAATATATGCTCCATAAAGTAAAAACTTATAACCCGAACTTAATCAAAATTAAAACTTTGGTTTATTCATAGATGTTGCCAGAATAAAAACTCAAGCTAGGGACTTGGAGAATATTTGCCGAATATATGTCTATTGCTATTACCAAAAAAAAAAAAAAAAAAAAAAAAAGTGCAATATTCTTTTTTGTACAGTGCTGCTCAGAATGTGCAGTAGTCCAGCCACCCTGCAGTCCGCAGAGTCTCTGAGAACTACACACCCAAATTCTATAGTACCCACCAAGGATCCATATGATCCTTCATCTTGGAGAAATTAAAAGACACATTCACACACACAAAAACAATCCTGTACAAAAAAAGCTTATTGCACCTTTTTTTTTTTTTGTAATAGCAGAAAACTGGAAACAAATAAGATGCCCTCAAAAGGTAAAAGTGCAGATATCAATGTTGATTATCACCACAGCACAAGTATCATCCAGCATTAAGAGGAGGAAATTGCTGACAAACTTTACAACTTGGGTGGAGTTTTAGTGAAACAAAATAATACAAGATAAAAGTGAACACTCAAGACTTAAAGACTCTTCAGCAATTTAATGTTTTAGGAGTTATCATAGAATATATAATGAAAATAATTATATATATCAAAGTGAAGTGAATAGTCACTTTAAAACACATTATCTATGCATTTTTTTAACAAAGCTAAAAGGTTTAAATTGAGTCTTAAAGTTAAAAACATCATAGATTTGCATAGTTTAACTGAATTTCAAATTTTTATGAAAACAATGTGAACTCCTATTTTATAAAACACATTTGCCTCTGGAGCCCAATTTTTGTGGAATACTTATTTAAAAAGTCTGAGAAATTCTGGCTTCAGTATAACACAATCCTGAATTAAAAAAAAATACATATATAGCCTGGCTTTTTAATCTTGCTTGGTTTAAATGATATTGTTTTGCCTTGTTCTATATGGGCTAGCTTCCAATATTTCAGTAGGTAGCTCATTACTTATATTTCAATAAGTAATCGATGCATTTAAGTTTTTCAGGATATTGAATAACCTGATTGCAAAATAGCCTCACTTTCAGTTAATTCAGAATTCTGAAAATGAGTGTGGCAATGTAAAAGTAGAAAGAAAACTGGAATTGGAATAGAAATCACAAGCTAGAGACATACTTGTGTTCTTTCTTAGTTTATCATTGCTGATTTTAACTTCCTAAGCCCCGATTTTCTTTTTGAAAAATAGTCTTAAGTAATCTCCACCCAGCCTGTTTCATTGAAACAAATGACAGCAATGCACAAAACTGCTTATTGTTTGCATATATCTGATGTTAACCAGTGACTGTTTGAACAATACACTGAATAGTTCTTTGCAGTTAGAAAGCATCATTAGTAGAACAAGATGTGAAATACTATTCATAAGCAGATGTAGAACTTCACCTCACGTGAGCCAGACACCCATGGCGAGCAATTTCTTCAACAATGTTTCTGGCTTAAAGTACTGAAAGACATGTCAGTGGATTTTGTGACATAAACCAAGAATTAAATTCTTTCCATGAGGCTGAAGGCTAGGCAGAATTTTGGTGTTAAGCTTTCCCTTTGTTTGGATCAAGTGATAATGAGTATCTCTCCAGAGAACAGTAAAGAAATTTCACACCATTCAACAGCTACCCGTTCTGTCCAGGCACTTCTACTTCAGCTACATCTGCTAGGAAGAGAAGGGAACCTGTGCTGGTTGTAATGCTGATCCTTTTTCAGAAGACATCTGAAGGAGGGCTTTGATTTCTGGGAGAAACTCACCTAGAAAGGTATAGATACAGGTACTTATACAAAGAAAAATGCTGACACAAATAAATAAAGGATGGCTATCATTTAAAAATGCAACAATATGATCTGCAGTGAGATAAACCTAAGTTTGACTCTCAAGTCTGATACTTATTTAGTACTATAAACTTGATAAATAATATACATTTTGAACCTGAGAGTTCTTGGTTATAATGATCATAAATCTACTCATAAGATTACTGGGGAACCTTAAGTGTAACATGGCATATGAATTGTCTGGAATCACACCCAATATGTAGAAAGTCTGCTGTCATTATTAGCAATAGTAGTAGAAGCACATGCAGTTCTATGTTCATTGATGTTTAAAGCAATATCTGTCTTAGTTTTCTCTTATTGCTGAGACAAAATACTTGACACCCAAAGTTAGGGGAAGAAAGGTTTATTTTGCTCATATTTCGTGGAGGTTTCAGTCTACAGTCAGCCAAGACAGGGTGGCATGGCAGACAGGAAGAAGGTAGCAAGGTAAGCGAGGGAAGCATAAAGGACCTAAACAGCTTCTTCCTGTGCCTTACATCTCATACCGGCTGCCAGGATGAGGGCGGTGCCAAACCAATCAGTAGACTGATTTAGTAATCACATGCCCTTAATCCCAGCATCACACACTCTAGATCCAGCCACCTCTGAAAACACCCCACCTATGACCAAGTGAGGCTTTGGGTGGACATCTAGACACCAACCATAACAGTATCTTTTACATTCAAGAAAATTTCTTACCAAGAGATCCTCAAGTGAAAAGAAGGGTCACCAATTGTATTCAAGGTGTGATGTGATGTTTTGCACGTATGATGGATGAGATAAATGGTAATTCTGATTAAGAGTCAGTAATCTTCTCAGTGCAGGTAACATTGCTGAAGGCCATTAAGAAAAAGAATGATTTTATCAAGTGTCTCTGTATGAATCACCTTTTTTTTTCCAATGTGGTATTTTGTAAAGAGCATGCAATATGGATTCAGGCAGTCTGGGTGACCTTGGGAAAAATTTGTTTTCATTCTTTCCACAGATGTCTATTGAATTGAACACTACTGTAGCCACAGGGGATACAGTGATGAATAGAATATGATTTATGACCTACCAGTAGCTCACTGTGTAGGGAAGGATATAGGTTGACATCTACAGCATAAGAAGAGTAGAGGACTATATAATTTATCCTACAAACTATATACTTTTGGTTATGAAAGTTGATCACTATTAATATTTATACCAGAAAAAATATACTACATTCTTCCTCAATAAACTGGAAGGTATTTCAAATCTGTTGAAAGTGTATGAGATATAACTCAGACAATGAAAAGACAAATTAGTATGGGCAGCTAACACAGACTACAAACATTTATACTGTATTTTGAGAGACAGGAAATTCAGAGTGGAAGACAGATTTGGAATAGCACAGAGATATGGAACTTAGTGGTGTGTGTCAGTCTCCCAAAGTGGATACATATGATCATAGAGCAATATAAATAGAGCGAAGGGCAAGGTGTAGTCATAAGATACTGAGCAAAATATAAAAATAATAATTCAAAGACTCAAAACATGAATTGTTAATGATACAAAATTGATAAAGTCAAAGGATGAGGGACACTCCTTGAGTCCTAAGATCAGGAACAGTAATGCCCTTTCCAGTATCGCGTAAGAGCTTAGTACTCACTACCACAGGGTAATGCAAAAAATGTGAGTTTGATGCTTGGCCTGATAACATTTCATGGATTCTGAAGGAGCCTCTAAGGCTCACGTTACACTTTCTAACCAGTAGTAATATGATTGCACAAGACAGCTGCACCCCGCAGCTCACGCAGAGTTTCAGAGAGTTGAAGTGTTGTGGGGACAAACCACCTGGTAGTTCGTCATACTAGTGAAGATATCGATGTGTCCTTTGCTCACAGAGAAAGAAACCTCGCTTCAGCAATTTGCCAGGTACAAATAAGACAACTAACAAGAGAAGTCTTTTACGGGGTGGGAAATCAAGAAACAAAAAAGGATGGAAAAATCAGCAACTCCAAAGGAAACACCTTGCTTTTCTCTTCTCTGTAGGGGCTTCCCAACTCTTTGAAACCCAGAAGCATGTTAATTCTGTTCTTCAGTGTATAGAATCTCTATGTAAGTTGAATGTTGAGAATCAGATGCACAACTTACTGATAGGGAGAAATGGTGATATCATTTAACCTGTTGGAAACTCAGTATGCTCACATGTAAGCTGAGGCTAAAATGGATGTGTCACAGATTTGATTTTTAAATTATCTGAAATAACATGTATTAGGCAATTAATAAAATTCTGTACACAATACAAGTAATATATGCTAATAATGTATGTTTATTCCCTTATTCTTTGCACTGGGATACATTTGATGGCTCATGCTGGCCCATCCAAAAATAACAGTACCCTCATGGTCTCACAAGAAAATATTCTTGATCAAATCTGTTGTCTTAGGGCTGGGGATTTAGCTCAGTGTTTAAAGTGCTTGCCTTGCAAGCACAAGGACCTGAGTTCGATCCCCAGCACCAAAAAAAAAAAAAAAAAAAAAAAAAAATT
>PVJO010006751.1:0-86523 GCA_004026905.1 Hystrix cristata
AGGGCCTTTGCACTGATCTACATCCCTAACACTTTTTCATTTATTTTGAGACATGGTCTCACTAATTCTCCAAGTTGCCCAGGCTGGGCTCCAACTTGTGATCCTCCTTACTTGACCTTCCAGAGTGCCAGATTGTAGGCATGTGCCACCACACCTGACTTACAAACTTATATAAGATTACATGTAACTTGGGAGTTCTCAGAAATAAAGACCCAAAGAAGGGGGAAACCTGTGTAGAGTTATGCTTAGGTTTGATGAGGAGCAGACGGAGGTAAAGATGTATGATTAACACAGGGGGTATGATTTAATGGCACTGAGCTGGGGGGAACTTAGCTAAGCCTGCTTGTTCAGATTTTTCTGTGTCCCTGCATATGCTTCAGAGAGAATGGAGATTCACTGCTTTAAGTACCTCATACAAGTGTAGTTATATGCTCTTTGTCTCTTTGTAATATCTCATTTTCTTTAACATAACGTGTTCAGAATTTATGTGTCACATGTGTTAGAATAACCTTCCTTTTAAAGAGTGACTGATACTCCAATGTATGTATATACCACATTTTGTTTATCCTCTTGTCTCTCCAGAGGCACTTGAGTGTTTTTTACAATTATAAATAATTGCTGCTATGAACATAATACAAATATGTGTTTGAACCCCTGTGAAAGGACTGGTAACATCTTCAATATGTTCAATTATTTATTTCTCAGAGGAAGAATACTCCCAGATTTACATATACTATTTACGTATAATATTTACATATTTACATATATTTGCATATAACAAATAATTTACCTATAATAAATAATCACATGTAATAAATAATTACATATTTATATATAATAATTACATGTTTACATAAAATAATCGCATTACAAATAGTTACAGATTTACATAAAATAATTACACATATATATATAAAGTACTTATATATGTACTTTATTAGATAGACTTACAATGGCTGCTGTGGAATCCAGGGTGGAGGAATGCAAAATGGCATTCTGTGCACCACAGGGCCAAAGGATGCAGTCAAAAATCAAGAACTCACTGCACTTCCAGCTCACTGCAGTGTCTGGTGTAAGTCCAAGTCAAAAAGTCAATGTTTTGGAAGACTGAAGAGTCTGTTGGAAACTTGAAGGAACTGGAGACAAATCTCTAAAGGCAATGATGAAGACTGCAGTTCCTCTGAATGAGAAAAAGGAAGACTTCCCTTTTCCTTTCCCTTTTTATTCCATCAAGGCCAGAAGCCTATTGGTCAGTACCACCTACTTTGGGTTGGGTCTTCCCTCCTTGATTTGTAGCCTACAGGTCAGTCATCCACAGACACACTCAGAGCTTTTCTAATGTGCTAGGCCATTCTTACTCAAGTCATATCACAATTAATAATCATGACCATTGAAAGTTATTTTGTTTTTTTCAAATAATATTTACTAAATGGATATGAAGTGGTATGCCATTATATAGATTTATATCTCCCTAATGATTAGTGATATGAAAAATTTTTTCATGTGGATTTGGCCATTTATCATGTTTAGAGAATTGTCTATTGAGTCCTTTGTCCATTTTTTCATTGAGTATTTTGGATTTTTTGTTGCTGTTGAATTGTCAGAATTCTCCATATATTCTGATATTAGTCCCTCATTAGATATACAGTTTGCAAATATTTTCTCCTCTCTCATGAGTTGCTTCTTTACTTTTTAAATATAGTCCTTTGATGTTTTTAATTTTCATATAGTCCAATTTATTATTTTTGATGTAGTTGCCCATTTTTTTGCTGCCATGCCTAAGAAATCATTGCCAAATCCAATGTTCTTAAATTATTACACTAATTGTCCTTTCATAGTGTGAATGTTTACATTTAGAATTTTTCCAAATAGTTCAACTTTAGTCTTTTGCATATGAGTATCAAATTTTTCCAAAATTGTTTGTCAAAAGCAAAAGGAGTTCTTAAAAGAAATGTTAATGTTTTATGTTGAGTTCTTTTGAAGCAGGAGCCTGTGACAAGAAGATATTTACAGATTGTTTTGGAGGTGATCTCAGGAAGCAAGAGTAACAAAGGGGAGAACAATATAGGAATGGAAAGATCCAGTGTAGAGGGCTACCATAGAGGTTACTGCCATGGGTAGTAGGGCTCAGTTCTGCCAGGATGTTTGAGAAGCATCCAGAGTATCTCCCAAAATGACCTAGCTGAAGAACAAGGGAATGAGGCACTCACCCCAGTTCCTGTCCCCACCAGTGGAGGGTTACCCCTGGAGGGTATTAGTGTTGGGGGACCCATTAGTGTTGGGGGACCCATTAGTGTTGGAGAGACTGCCTGCTCTGGCTTAAAAGAAGGCTGTTGTGTGTGATACCCACCTGGAGACCCTAGGAGGAAATGTGACAGTTTGCAAAGAGCTATCCTCAGGGGCTCACACGTGCAATGTGGTCCTGCAAAAATGTCTGCTACTTAGTTAGAAACCAAGAAGTAAACTTTGCTTCAAAAGTTAGCAGAAGCTGGGCATGGTGGCACACACCTGTAATCCCAACACTCATTGCCATGAGTTTGAGGCCAGTCTGGGCTACATACTGAGTTTGAGGCCAGCCTGAACTACATAGTGAGACCTTGTCTCAAAAAAAAAAAAAAAAAAAAGTTAGCAGAGGGACAGAAGTGGGACTAAAGTTGTATCTGTGGGTGGTCATAGCATTAAGAAACAAACACTCTTATTCTTTTCTTGATCACCTCTGGTATGTATGTGTGGGGAGTTGTAAAAATGAATCAGATATTCTTAAGAAGTTAGAGCTTAATAGAAGTTATAGTTTAAGATATGATGGTTGTATAGATCATCCCTTTAAAAGGTAAGAAGTTGGGGTTGGGGATTTAGCTCAGTGGTAGAGCACTTGTCTAGCAAGCACACGTACAAAAGATAGGAGATGAGATGAACTTTTAACTAAATGGTAGACTACTTGCCCAGCACAAGTAAGAAAGCCAGAGAGAGAGAGAGAGAAAGAGAGAGAGAAGTTATGTACTAGTAAAAATTTTTTAGAAGTTATCACTGCTGTATCGAAGATACACATAGAAGGGAAAGAAGTTTCAAAAGTCACATACAAACCAGATTTTGCAAAATTGGGGTGCATTTATTTGTTTATTCCAAAATGTGTTATTGATTGCCTTTTGTGTTCCAGGCCTTTATCTGCTAGAGTTTCTGTGGTAAGCAAATCAGAAATGTTTACTGATCGCTTTACACTCTAATAGAAAGAAACAGACATGGAAGTTATCAAACAAATAAGTAAGCAAAAGTCAAGCAGTGTTAAGTGCCATTAAGGAAAGAAGAAAATTTAATAGCATCCTGAGGTGAGATGGGGTTGATTAGATAGAGTGGTGAAGAACTTCCCTAAAGAGAAAAGACCATAAGCAGAAGAGTGAATGACAAAGAGAAGGGACTGTGGCAGGATCAGAGAGTATGCAAAGGTCACGCAAAGGTCAAAAGCGGGGACGGGCCATGTATATTTAAGGAATGGAAAAAAGGGCTAAGGGCTCTAGAGAATTAGAGCCAGGGGTGAAGGAGGTGAAATAAAGTCACAGGATGGGTATGGGCTGGGTCACTCGGCCTGGCAGGCACTGTAAGGTCACTGGATTATCTATGTGCCGCTGAAAAAGGAAAATCACTGAAGGATTTTAATCCAGGAAGTTTCCTAATGAGACTTGTAAGGGTAAAATGTCCTTCTGCCCACACAGGACGGAAGTGGAAGTACAGAGCCCACTACTGAGGGTTGTACAGATGTCACCCAGGGGGGCCTTGGAAATGGCTTGGTCTAGGTTGGTGGCAGTGGAATCAAGGAGGATAAAAAGTTTCGGATTCTATGTTGGGAGTGGGCTTGAAGGTTGCTTCGATTGTACTGAGTTACAAGCTGGTTTCATGCACAGAGGTGCCAAGGTCAATTAAGAGTGAATCTTAGCAGGAACTTAGAATGTTTTTCTCCTTTGACAAAGTTTAAGAGGATACTGACAAATAATGGTGAATGAGCTTTGAAAGAGATCAATCAAGGAGAACTTTGAACCCCTGCGTGGGAATCGGACTTATTTATGTAAGTGATGATGAGTAGTTGAAAGTACTTTTAATCAAAGAGGTAACAGGAACCATGCCGTGCTTATAGGTTATTAGAGCTGGGCTGAATGTCTCATAGACCTAACAAGGAAAACAACGATAACAACTACAACGCGTGTGTGTGTGTGTGTGTTCGTGTGTGTATGAGCATGTATGTGCGTGTCTAAGCAGGCAGAGTAAGTTGGACAGCAAAGCCCACAATTGTTCTTCAGAGGTTAATTTACTTCTCTGTTTATTGATGTTGCTATGGTGATACTAAAAGCTAGCCAGGAGGACAGAGAACAGTCCACTGTCTCTGTACTTAATAATCTGATTTTATGTAAGACATTGGAAAAGAATGCAGTAACTTAGTCCTTTTGCTGGAAGCATTAAAGGAAACCAGATGAAACTGAGCTCACATTCCTCGCAGCCGCACCAGTTCCCTCCCTGGGTACAGAGTCTCGAGGCCAGTTGTCCTGGCGCTACCCAGCCTGACATTTGGAAGAACCCGTCTTGCATTTTGTACTCTCTCTCTCTCCCTTTTGCTGTCTTAAACCAGAATATTGCAAACAGCCCACAAAGTGAAATAAAACCCCAAGGAAACAGAAAAGGAATTTTGCCTATAAAAAGGGGTTAGCAAGGGGAAGCTTGTTTCATTGCTGGCTGGAAACTGCTCCCTCCTGGAGTACTAACAGTCATGGCCCCAGGCATGGGTCTTGGAGAAACTGCAGCTTTTTATTTAGATTTAGATTTTTCGACTTTCTTTCAGGAAGTCAATGTTTGGATGCTGCTGGTCAAGGTATATTCTCTAATTAGAAACATATTCTTTCTGTTCTTGTTTAGGATAAAACCAGTAAATTTTTTACTTTTCTCAATGTTGTAAAAAGGTTTTATGTGGTGTATAGCTGGAGTTTTTGATGGGATCAGTAAAAAGCCAATATAAACCTTTTATTGCTCTGAAATTTAAACCATGTACATCCTAGAGTTTTAAAGACATCTTTATTCATTCTTCCCTTAAGTTATGAAGTTCTTCCATGTGCCAGACTGTGTAATGGGTGCTAAGAATATAGTAATGAGCACATGGGTCTTTTCCTATCACAATGGCAGTACCAGCAGGAATGGCCAATAGATTTTAAACTTTATGTAGGAAGCTATTGTGGTTACATCTGTTACATGCACTGCCCGAATTTAAACGCTTAGAAATCAGAGAAAGTGTTAATATTGTCTTAAATGTATTGATGGGGAAGCTGAGGGGGGTTTGGGTTGGTGCGGCTGATGACTGATTATATGCTGTCGCCTGTGGTGTGGTCTGAAGAGTCGTAAGACAGGCTACTGACATTCTGAAATAAAGGAAGCTAAGTAGTTTGTTTCTCAGGCTAACAGTGAGGTAAGAATGAAGCTATCATTAGTCCTTCACACCTCCAAGCACGTATCTTTCTAAAAATTTTTCTGGGGCTAGTGTGGTACCTCAATTGCAGAGTGCTTGCCTAGTGCAGGTGAGGCCCTGGGTTTATCCCAGCACTGTCAAAAGTAAAAAGTAAATCAGAAAAAAAATCATTCTTGGCATGCAAGTAGCAGAGAACCATCTTCCTTGGGAACCAAGCCTGATATTCCCTGTTCTCCTGTTTTGCTTTGCTGTAGCACTGTCTAACAATTGCCAGATACTGCACTGGATGAATCTTACTCACCAGTTTTCTTCTGTTTCTGCGATTGCATTCACTCCAAGCTCAGTAGGGTATTGCCAAGGTCCTTGATGATATTGATTTACTTTATTTGATATGCAGAAAGTTCTCTTTTCCTTAAACTCTAGAGAGTTTCCAGGATCTTGCAAAGTTAAATGCAACTTTACAGCACTGACAACTCTGTACTTAACAGAGTAAGAGCTCCTTCTCCCCAGGCAACGATGACCTCATAAAATCACAGTCTCTGCAACGCAGCAGTTTTAACTGTATTCAGAATTGGCGTGCTATATATACATTTAAAATTAAGAAACTGTCCTAAGATCAAAAGCTAATAAATTTGTTCAAACACAACTGAGAATATTTGTAAAGATAAACAAATGTATTTACGCTTACCATCTGCTCCAGACTAGTTTTCCAACAGCAAGGAAAAATGCTGCTAATCGTGGAAAATAAGACCTCTACTTGACTGTCATTTTATACAATCTAGCATGAAAGGTCTGGCAGTGAGCATCCTTAAAAATACATGACAAGAAGTAGAATGCCCTTTCGTCATGAGAGTGGAAATGAATACACTGATAAAGTACTCATTTTAAAGTTTTCCTCCTGCCTAAGTCTACGAGCAAGACACAAGAGAGTTAGTGAGCTGTTTACAAAACACCAGACTTAAGACACTCTTATGAGAGAAGTCCTAGGTAGTGTCTGCTGGCTTGATGAAGAGTAAATTATAGTAAAGTGGTATACTTCAGGTATATTAATATCTCAATTTAAATGTTTCTTTCTTAGAGGGAATTCCTTGACATTTTAGGTTATGTCACTGAAAATCTATGCTATCACCCTGTACATTTCATTCACAACATTTTCAATATGTAATTTGAAGAAATATTTGTATGATACTTTGTTTAATGAATACCTACATCATCCAAATACACGATGCTATCTTTTTGACTTTTTGAAAGAATCTAAGTGTTTAGCTCAAAGATGAACATATTTTAAGAGTTCAATTAGTTTTTTGCTGAACTAATCAAAAATAATCTACCCAAAATGAGAAATCAAAATAACAAAAGGAGTAAATTTGTTGGAGGAAAGCACACGTGAGTGATTTCCAAAACTTTGATATTAAAAAAATTGCCCTTCATGAGAGTGGTTATATTTTTAATTAGTATTCATTGAGAAAATCTGCAAGATTTTCAAGCCCCTGTGGATTTTCCATGTTCTTACAAGACTTTGTATTTTTCTCCTAAGTATGTTTGGAAAATAACAGGGAGATTTTGTATGTGACACATGACGTAGTCCATCTGGAAGGGATGCTGCAGATAAGAACACACACTTAGCCCTTTCTCCTTGGATACCAGGTGACTGGCATCCACAGTCTGGGAACTACTAGCCTAAATAATTCCCCAAATGCCTCCATCTTGTAAACTTCTGAGGTTTACAGTTGCATTGTTCGTCAACAAAATGAATAAGGTGACCTAATGTTTAATAATTAGCATAAAACATCCCTAAAATCTCAAGAATGCCTTTTCACTTTCAACACCACATAATATCATGGTGGAACTATTCTCCTAGGGCTTCTATAAGGTCCCTTAGATATCTGGCAAAAAGAGAGGAGACATGCCCACCTCCCCTCCATCTGGCTTTCTTCCTGAAGTCTAGTTTCCCTTTGGCCAAACCTAATAGACACCAGTGGCAAAGAGGGCCGGATGTTAGAAGCACAGCAACATCTGCACAGACTAGCTCAGAGAAGGGCACAGAGTGAACCTATAGGGAAAAATATTAAATAACCAGCACAACAGGGACACGCTTACCTTAGTACACCTGACAATTTGCAAAGCTCTCATCAAATCCTCCAGGCTGTGTGTTGGGTTGCTGACAATGGATGAAGTAGAGAAGCACGGTTGTTAGTGGTTTGCCCAAAGTTGAGTGGGTAGCAAGGGGTACACCGTGAGCTCCTTAGACGGTCTGAACCCTGCTTATGTCTGCGCTGTAAGCATGCTTCCACCTTGCCCCAAACACAGGCCATTCTTGTACCTCCAGCTTCCTGGGTACCGTAGCTGAACAGTGTGGGAGGTTTGTGTTCTGTTTCCTTTCTGTTTGTCTGTATTTATAAAATATTATTACTCAGTGTCTACAGTGTTTTGTTGTTATTGTTGTTGTTACAGTGCCCAGAACCTTTCAAACTGTCAGTGTAGATGAGTTATGGTCAACACGAGGCCTGATTATTCACAGTGTGGAGAAAAAGGGCAGTCTCTTGTGAACCTACAGAGCACCGCCGGCTGCGGGTGGGAAGAACGGCCCCTTCCTGGCAGTGAGTGGGTGGTTGCCCTGGTGAATAGGGCGGAGGCTTCTGCTCTTCACTGGTACCAGGGATGAATCTTGAAAGTGACATTCAATAGGAATCCTTCATGTTTGCTCTCCACTTTCCTGTCCATTACTTTCCTCACCCTGTATGGCCAGATAAAGTTTTGGAAAAAGCTATTAAAAATTAACAGGAATTTACTTTAAAAAAAAAAAAGTCAAAAGAAGAGAGAGAAATAGAACAGACATGCCCATTATCCTATTACCAAAGAGAATATTCTCATCTAAATCCTTCAAATTTTCATTTTCTGCATGGATACACATTCTATTTTACATAAAGTTTAAGTGGGATTATTCTATGCACATTATGCTGTAG
Source organism: Hystrix cristata (assembly GCA_004026905.1). Classification (NCBI taxonomy): domain Eukaryota; kingdom Metazoa; phylum Chordata; class Mammalia; order Rodentia; family Hystricidae; genus Hystrix; species Hystrix cristata. The sequence goes on from PVJO010006751.1 coordinate 8,413, forward strand.
CTTAGTTTTTAGCCTCTAGAGTGTCTTAACAGCATAGATTTCTCAAATTTTATGCAGAACTCTTTTCAGCGGTTTTGTCCCTGGAGTAACATCGTAGCTCCGGAAGAATGCCCTCTTGCTGGAACAGACAGTGTGGTGCCTAAAATGTGCAGAAGAATCACCTGCGAATACCGTTAAACTGCAGGTTGGGGTCCAGGAGGCCCAGCAAGGGGAGGAGTTGAGGTTCTGCCTTCCCAGCTGTCTCTGGGAACACAGGAAGTGCTGATCCTGGCTCAGGTCGCTCTGGGAAATACATGGGTGATAGGTATGTGAGGCGGACAGAGCTGCAGCCCAAGAGTTCTAATTTCAGCCATGCAATTTGGGGTACCTAATAAAACCTCTTGGCTTTAATTCTCTTACAAATAAAGAAGAGTTCTTGAAAATCTGAAAGTGTTTATCACAAAACATGAAGTTATTACAGTATAACTCCTGTTATGATAGAAGAATTCTCTTATCTCATGTCCCCTATCTTTCTTTTGCTTCACCAAAGGAATAAAACCTGCCATCAAGCCAGAAAGGAATGTTTATTGAATAACTTCTTGTGCTTAACGAAGCCCAGGGGCACTAACTTTGGAATGATAAATTGGTCCATTTTCTCTTTTGAAAGCATACAATATAAAAGAGGAGCTATAACCCAATTGACAGCCTCCCTTAGCAGTCTCTACTTTCCCTTCAGAAGTTGAAGGGCGGATTTGTTTCTTTTACAAACTAATATATCAAATACATATCCAAACTTCAGGAAATTCACTTTTCCTAATTCTGTTCTTTTTCTATTTTTTCTGTCTACGTGCCAGATAGGTTCTTTTATTCTCTCAAATCCCCTTTTCCATGGCCTCCCCATAGTTACTCTTATAGGTGAAAACCAAAGAATAAATAGTATGAAGAGGAAAATAAAAGATAGATGCTAGGAAACAGGGATGTAGACCTTTTGTAGACAGAAAGGGGGTCTAGGCATGAAAGAGAGGGCAGGAGGGGAAGGAAAGGGTGCATTAGTTACTTTCCTGGAGTTAATGGTTTGCTGAGAGCAGATTTAATAAAGGACATTTACAAGTTACAGCGTTCACACCCACAAGCCAAATGAAGGAAGAGGGCAGAATGTCTGTCTATGCACTGGAGACCCGAAAGATCCAATCAAGGGCTGGGAGCCCACAGCAATGTCGCATGTATGTCTGTGTTTGCACTAAAAGACTTCAGAAGGCTGGGGATTTAGCTCAGTGGTTGGAGTATTTGCCAGGCAAGGGCAAGGTCCAGAGTTTGATCCCCAGCACCAAAAACAAAACAAAACAAAAAACCAAAAAACTAAAAGGCTGAAGAATCCTATACTGCAGCCAAGATACGATGCTGAGAGTAGAGATGAGGAACAGAGCTTCCCTGAAGCAAACAGCAGCCAGCCCTGAGGACAACAAGGCCCTGAACTCCTTCTGAGACAAGAACAGCTGAGTTCCCTGCAGAAGAACCAGCTGCAACAGAGTTTCTCCTGGGACATAGCTGTTCTCTATCTTCCAGTTCCATTTTCCATAATGCTGTGTCAGCAACAATGCTCTGGTGGATTTTCTATGCCCAGCACCACAACTCAGTTCAGCTGGGCGTTCCTGCTCAAGTTGACCACAATAGTAAGTCCATCACAAAGGGGAAGTAAAAAGGATTGAGATGTGATAAGTATATGTACACCCCACTATGAATGTATTCATTATGTACTGCAAATATGTACTAATTAAAAAAAGAAAAGAAAAAAACCCCAACCATTACTCACTCGGCTTGGTTCTTTTACTAAGAGCAGAGGGATCCATGATCATCTGGGAGAAGAGACTTGCTCCACCTGTGATGGGAGCCACCAGAGGACAAAGGGTCTGTTTTTTGTGAGGTGGAGATACCTAACTAAGCCTGTCTGGTGCCTGCTTGTGTCCCAGGAAGTTCTCTAAAGGACTAGTTTTTAAGGGTCCTTTGATTCTGGACTCCTGTGATTAAGATCTAAAGGTTTTACATTAAGACCCAAAGTCCCCAATTATATTCTTCTGAAGAACTAGCTTGGGTGGGTTCGGCTTGGGGATTGTCCTAGTTAGGCAAAGAAAAGGAGTAAACCAAAATAGTTTAACTAATTGCCAAATTAGGCCAATATAACATTTCCAAGTCTAACCTGTTTAGATACTTAATAAGCAAATGTTGTCCTTCACTTGAATATTAGGTAGCTATATCAAATCCACTTTGTTGCAATTTCCTTGTTTATTCCTAAGCAGCCTAACACAATATTCTCCAGCTTCTTGGTGTGAGAGTAATAAATCCTTCTCTTTGAGCCCACCACGGTAGGGGAGGACAGAAGACAAATGTTTTCTTTGCTGTGGCATGATCATTTTTTTTCTCAGATTTTTGATTTGATGTTATAATTGTTGGAGGAGAGGGTAGGGTTGATTTAAATGTATATGGGAATCCAGGTGTGGTAGTGCATGCCTATAATATCAGCACTCTGTGAGGCTGAGGCAGGAAGATTGCAAGTTTGAGCCCAGCATGGGCAATTTAGCAATTTAGTGAAACCCCGTCTCAAATGAATGAATGAATGAATGAATGGGAGTACAGTTCAGTACCAAGGTCCTGGTTTCAGTCCCAAGGTCCTGGTTTCAGTCCCCGGCAACACACAGACACACACACACACACACACACACACACACACAGGAAAAGAAAAAAAGCATATGAGATTACTCATATATTTCTAGAATAATTTAGTTGTACTTTTGATATAAATTAGAGTCTACTTATACAGCATAAAAGTAATCACAGTAAGGGTAAAACCTGGCCAAGATGATTTTTTTTTCTGTGTACAGTACATTTTGGAGAATAAGTTAATTAGGAACTAGATTAAGAGGTATGGTTTTAAAGAAAATGTGCCTGGATAAAACAGATGGCAATTAGAAGACATTTCATGAATTATGAGAAAAATACTCTGGAGTCAACTTTATAATCCAAATATGGTTGTAAATTCTTCCTCTTTTGGAAAGAACGTCCTCACTCCACTGCCGGTACCTTACAGTTTTTGATGGCTACCATTTGTTATTATGTAGAAAAGACCATTTCTTAGGCGTGCAGGGTTCTAGTCAACGAGCAGGCACATTATCACCCGGTATTTCCCCTCGGTTACACAGAAAATTTAATGAAGGGAACTACAATTGGCAACGCTCTGAGACACGGGCTTTTCTGGTTCACTACAGCATTCCTCCCCAGAGAAGTGTGGGCCTCAACAGCGGGTGTCTTTCTGCAGGAAGAGTAGTCAGGGCCCATTCCTTAATGGGAGTTCTGAGTTCTCTCCACAAAATGCCTTCTCCTGGAGGCGAGCGCAGTGTGTTTGTGCCTGTGTAAGTCAACCTGTCAGGCTTCAAGGAGTACAGGAGTGACTGAATTTTGGTACATGATGAGTAGTGACTACTATACTGGATTTTAACCACTACATTTAAAAAGAATTCTTCTGTTTTCTCTTTTCTTCTATGATACTGAGTTTCGAACCCAAGGCCTTCACACTGAGTTGTACCTCCAACCCTTTTTAAAGTTTTATTTTGAGAGAAGGTCTTACCAAGTCCCTAAGTTGTCTAGGATAGGCTGGAACTTGGGGTTCTCCTGTCTTAACGTGGCATATAGCCAAGGCAGGGAGGAGGAGATGCAGATGGAGATGGGAGAAAAGAGTAAACCATGGTTTTGGTGGTGAAAATTCTGGCTTCCATCGAAGAGCAGTTTTTCCATTCCCATTTCCACAACCATGAGGTACGGTAAATCATTTAAAGTTTGTAGCTGTATTTTCTCTACTGTTTTAGCTAAGGAAACCAAGTCTCAGGGATGTCATATTAATTTGATCAAGGTTCAATAATCTGAACAAAGGAGACCTATGGCTCAAGCCTCTGTCCAATGACACTATAGGTCCTGCTCCTTTCCCCCTTGTAGTTCTCCCACTCCAAAATACATTACCCTTCCACTTCCAACAGGGAGGGGGCAGGAAGGGGTTGTCACTAAGGTTGGCTGCTCTGATAATTACTAAGTTATTACAGTCATCTTTGTCCTTTATTTATTTATTTATTTATTTATTTAGGAAAGGAACATTGACTATCTGCCAATGTCTTTATCCCCTAGACATGAGAGACTTTGAGATTCTAGTTCGAATTTCAGTGTAGGGAAAGCTGAGCTCAATGAACCATGTCACAGCCACTTTTTTCTTTTCTTTTCTTTTCTTTTCTTTTCTTTTCTTTTCTTTTCTTTTCTTTTCTTTTCTTTCTTTTTTCCCCTTTAGCCAAGGAGAGCTGAATGATCAGGCTCTTGGCAGCCTCATTGTATCTATTATGTTCTGATCATTATTTAAACAAATGGTATTCACTGGGGTCCAAATTGGAGGGACAGGGTACAGAGAAGGCTTTTTCCCAGTCATCTGGACTCCTCTTCCCCTTTTTACAAGTCCTTTGTGTTCCCCGAAGATCCCTCAAGTGTGGAGCAGCTCACAGAGGCATGAGATGTACACAGCCTTTGTCTTGGGAGGGACATCAAGTCAGCCCCCTCCGTCCCTCTGCAGATGTCTTGATTCTTTTAGATTTTTTTCTTTTTTTCTCTATTCAAATCAAAAAATGCTGATGAAATACCCAACACCATCTTAAGGCACAGAGATGGGAGAAATGGAAAGATTCATAGGCTGGTTTTTTCAACACCAAGTATGATAGGTCTCAAGGATGGACAGTTACTGCTGGGCTTTAATACTGACACAGCAGAGAAAGAACAGGTGTTGAAAGACTCTGGCTCTGCGATAAGGTGCTTGGGTTACGATAATTATCCAGGTGGTCTTGCAAAACATCTTAATCTAGCAAGACTAAGATCCATTATCTATAAGTAGTTAGTTCATAGCATTGACTTGAGGATCAAATGAAAGATGACATTCCTTATCCTTATTGCTGCATTTTAAGCTTTTGTTAAATTTTCACTATTTTATAATCATATTCGAGGTTGGATTTATGGAGGGAGGTAGCCTTGAGTTTGGGAAAGGAGAAAAATGATAGAACATTTCAGGCTCGAGTCCAGAGAGTCATGAGTTAGGGAAAATGAATCACAAATACACAATTGTCTTTTCATTTTAGGGTATAAAGTTAGTAAAAAAAAAAAAAAAAATTGCATATCTGAAAATCTCAACTAAGCTGCACTGGTGAGCACTTTGATGCTTAAATGTAATTTCCCAAACCACAGTTCCACAGACTAACAGTCTAGGAATTTTTCTTTTAAGTTGCCTCTTCCAACGCTATAAAAAAGAGATTCGTAGTCAAATATATTTTAAAATCTCAGCATAGTTGGAAATTAATGATAACCATTAGGACAAAAGTCCTGAGGATGCCCATATGAAAAATGACATTACTTGGTGTTCATCAAGCAAATTTGCATATGAAACATTTACAACCCCGTCACTGCTGTGTGGAGTGCTGTTGTTTGCAGAAGGAGGCACATGCAGAGAGCCTAAAGGGTAGAGGTTTGAGAGACCTGCGCTGGGGGCTCTGTGATCTGATCACAAAGTATGGGGTGGGCTATAAAAAGATCCAGCCAGCTGTGTGCTGCCAGTGCCAGCTGTGCATGCAGGGTCTAGTCTGTCAAGGAATGTTCTTTACAAAAATTATGGTGACTTTGCCCGTTGCTCTCAAGTAATGTCTCTGAAAGGCAGTAATTCTGAAGATGAAGGAAGTGAGAAATCTTACCTGGTATAACCAGGGTGACTGATCACAGGACAAAATACTTCAGTATATTGAGATTGGCTTTTAATTAACTGAGTTACCAACATGCTCTCATTATCAACTTCCTTCTAAACTTACATAAAAATGTAACTCACTAGGACTATTTTTCCTCTCAAAGTATATAGAGCATGTGAAAGTCAGGACATTGATGGGACCAAGAACATAATGGGGTATGTGCTAGATATTGGGAAAAAAGGCAGGGTGTGGTAGTTAAGCTTAATTTTAAAAACTCGATTGACTCGAAAGCTGCCAAGAGGTTTGGTAAAGCACACTTCAGGGTACGTCTGGGTAGGTTACTGAGGCATGACTTTTCGTCTTGTCTTGTCCCTCCATCTTTGCTCTTTGACACTGTTCATGTGCTGTGCTTCTTGGCTACACTGAGTTGCATAGTTTTGCTCTGTCATCTCCCTCCACCATGATGTGCCTACCTTGGATCCAGCAGATCATGGACTGAATCCCCAGGAACTCTGAGCCAAACTATACTTCTCTTCCTTTAATTTCTGGGTGTCAGCTATTGTGCCTCAGTGATGGGGAAGTTAATACATGGGGGAAGGTAGGAAAAGATAGAAAGGGAATTGTCATTTTGTGGCCTTTCAACTTAAATCTACAGATTATGCAAAATATAGATTAAAATATAATCATTGTAATAAATCAGCAGCCATATTATGTATTTGTGTGTGTGTGTGTGTGTGTGTGTGTTTGTGGAGGGTAGAAAAACCCTGTAGATAATTGATAACTTTTAAAATTTTCATTTATGTATATACAGCTATAATAACTTTGGGATATAATTTCCTATGTCTAAGATTTATAAATTACTTTATATCTCATATGTTGCTGTCACAGTATCATGAGAAATTCTTAATGCCGAACATTTTTGGTTTGTGGTTACCTATGTCATCTAATATACTGTGTTTTTAGGGTTTCTTTTTATGCGACGTAGTATTTCCTAGCTTCTTCCTGTGTAAAATAAGAATAATCTCTTTTTCTGAGTCTTTATGAAAAAAATATAATGCAGTTATTCTTAAATGCTTATCCATATACTGGGCTAGGTCCATAACAAAGTTTTCATGAGTCTATAGCAAAATTTAAAAAAAGATCATTTATGATGAGTGTTAATCAAATTTTATACAGTTAAGAAATGAAAATAAATTCTCTGTACTTTTAGGGGCTTAAAATGGCCTTTCTTTTATATGATACATTTTCAAGGTCTCTTCCTTGCCACACCCCCCCAACCTATTTTATCAGTATCAGAAATTTCAGAGTTTTAGAACCAGTGAGCTGATGATATAGAAATACAGGGCCAAATAGAGGTGCGAATAAGTATTTCCATGAATTTAGCTTTTTGAATGAAATTAGCCCCCTCCCTTGGTGTTGGCTGGTCGGCTGGCATGTTGATCTACATTGTCTGCCTAGCAACAGAGAGAGAGAAGTCTTTAGATGTAACTATTTTTACACTATTTTTCAAAGACAATTACTCTCAGAGGGTGTTTTTCAATGGCTGCCTTTGAGATGCAATTTTGGCTTTTGACCCAGGCAGAGTGAAACTGGTGCCTTTAGGGCGTGGACCTCAAGGCTATCATCTCATTAGGACTAAACTCCTACACATGTCAAAAGCCAATAGCTTTGGGACCCAGCCATGGGACTTTCTCATGTAGATGTGTCTGGTCCCATCACAAAGCCAAATATTATCGCTTTTTTCTTAGCCACTGTTTGACTTTTCCTATGCCTCTTCCCTCCTTTGTTTGTATTAACTGCCGGAGGGCATTCCTTAACTCATTGGATGGACTTCTCTAGGGCCTGTTCTTTGTCAGATCCCATGCAGAGTATTTTACCTTATTATCTCAGCCCCCCTTAACAACAATTTAGTGAGGCAGGAGTTATTTTCATCCCCCATTTTCATAAATGGGAAACAATGCTTAGATAGCTATATACCATGCAGAGTGCCACTTACTGAGTCACCCGGCTCAAACAGTCAAGGCATCAATCAGACACTTACAAGTCATTTAGTAGTATAGGGGGACCCTGTGGCGGAAACATTAAGAGCAAGATCTTTAGAAGTATACCGGATTCAGTTATTTTGTGGATATTTTTGAAACTCAGAGTAGAGATGTGCCTGTCTTTCATGGTTTTCAAGATTAAATGAAACAATGCATACAGAGCCCTGGAACAAAGTAACTTTTTGTGATTTGGTGACTGTTAGTAATAATGTTAACGATAGTATCTGGATTATGATGTTGATATAGGGGAAAAAATATAACTCCCAAACTGCTAAATGTCAGTTACGCTGAGTTTGTGTTCCCTGAAGTCGAAGAATGAATTCTAAGGAACGAAGGAGGTTAAGAGTAAGAAATTTATTGAGAGAGAGAAAGAGAGCTCCTGAGAGACAGGAGGGGACCTGAGTGGGTTGCCAACGAGCCCACCCTTCAGGGGAAGTTTTATAGAGCAAAATCGTGAAGCTGGTACAATGTGTGTCAAAATGATGATTAACCAATAATATTACAAGCGTAGTCGTTTACGTAATAGTGATCCAATGGGGAAGAAAGTCACGTAGTAAATTGGCAAGGAGAGAACAAGGGTATTCCAGGGTGAGCTGGATCTGGAGATCTTGGTCACCCACCTGGGTGACCTAGACTTTATCAGATCAGATGAGTGTGACCTTCAGTTCATTGTTTATCCCTCAGCCTTATCTTGAGTCCTGACCTTCAAAGGATGCGCCTCCAGCCATAGCTGTAGCATATTCTCTTGTGTATTGACTCCATTGAGGGCCCATCCCTGTCTGACTGCCTATAATATTTCTACCTTACTTCACTGTCTGTAATAATGTGATTGAGTGAGACTTTGTAGGAATTGAGAAAATTATCATACAATGAAAAGTAAAGTAGGACAGTTGAGAGGTAGGTGCAGATTTGGGTAAAAGCCTTGAAAGACCTCAATGAGAGGTGCTGGGTTTCAATGTGGTGAGTGCTTCCTTGTCAAGTCCATCCTGACTTAGTGGCCCTGGGGAGCCTTAGAGATTCTGGGTCTTCATTTGTGTCTGGCTCCCAATTACGCTGAGCTTTGCCCTACTGCTGTTTGGGAGGGTTACAACCAAGTGAGGAGTGAGGTTCGCGCTGCTGAGATCTTGTTAAAGGAGTGTATAAGGATGAGAAGCTGAGCTGACTCCCCGGGGAAGCCCTCCACCCTGCTGTCTGGCTCACGTTGAGAAGTGGAGTCAGTCTTTGATTATCTTGGCCAAAACCCCTTCTGCACAATGGTCCAGGAACCGAAAGATTAGGATCCTTCTGGCAGCTGCTGATATGTAGTGAACTGCAATGTTTGAATTTACTCCAAGGGTGGGAACCAGCTTCCCTATGGAGTGAAAGAGGAACGGCTTTCACAAGCGCAAGAGCCTGAAAGGGGAAGAAGTTTTCTGTGGAAGGAAATGAAGTCATAGCTCTTGCAGCAGCACAGCGCTTCCTCCAGACGGGGGGATCTTATCCATGATTGAGATTATCTCCAGGGACTGAAATCCATGATTACGATGGATAGTTAGAAGCGGGTGAAATTTAGGGAGTGTGTGACATTTATTTAATATTTATTTGTACACGCTTTCAGTGTAGACAAGGCGTTGATGAATTACAACTTCTTCAGAAGATGACTCATTTCTCTTGGTTTTTATCTTAAGTGTGTTGTCTGGGAGGCAGGAGGAACAATGACTTGCAGTGTATTTTCTTTATTTCTTGAACATTTATACACATTCCACATACAGTATAGATAGCTTGGGTGATAGTTACTGAGGGGCATCTGCAGCTGTGTTTTTCTGTGTGTCTCTGTCTCTCCATTTCTGTGTCCCTCTTGTCTCTCTCTCTGTGTGTGTGTGTATAATATTTTACCCCTTATTTTTGGAATAATTATATATCCACAGGAAGATACAAAGGTAGTACAGAAAGGTTGCCTTGTGTACTTCAACCAGTTGCCTTCAGTGATTATATTTTACCTTAGTACAATATCAAAACCAGGTGTGGTGGTCAGCTTTTCTTCACTGTGTCAAAATATTTGAAAATAACAATGTAAAAGGGGAAAGGTTTATTTTGGTTTAAAGATTTTTGTCCACTGTCAAGCTGGCGCCATTGCTCTTGGCCTATGACAAGGCAGAAACATCGTGATGGAAGATGTGGTGGAGGAATGCGGCCCACATCGTGGCAGCCTGAAAGCAAAGACACACCAGCAGGGATGAGAGTCAGGATGAGATTTTGTCTCTAAGGTCTTGCCTTCATGATCCACTCCCTTCAGCTAGCTGTCACCTCCTAAGTTTTCTTTACCTCCAAGTAACACCATCCAATAAGGATCTCATCAATGGATTCATCCACAGATGAAGTTAGAGGCCTTGTGACCAAATCTCCTCTGAAAGCCCCACCTCTGAACATACGAGCCCTTCGGGAGACATTTTAGATCTCAACCATAACACCAGGGAGTTAACACTGGTACAACGTGCGTGTTTTTCTCTGTCACTGTGTTACATGTGTAAATTATTGTAAAGACTCCCCGGCTCAAGTAAGATACAAAACTATTCCATCACCAGGAAGATTTCCCTCATGTTACCCCTTGATAGTCACACCGATTTCTTCCCTCCACCATGGACAACTCCTGGAACCATTCATTTATTCTGTCTCCAGAATTTTGACATTTTGATAATGTTACGTCTATGAAATCATACAGTGATTTTTTTTTTTAGATTGGTCCTTTTACTTGACATAATATGTTTGAGATCCAGCCATATCGCATGTTTCAGAAGTTGTGCAACTTTTATTGCTGAGTAGTATTCTATGTTATGCTTGTACTACAGTTTACTTAAGCATTCACCTCTTGAAAGGATGTTTTAGTTGTTTCAGTTTGGAGAAATTACAAATAAAGCTGCTATGAGCAATCATGTACAAAATTTTTTTGGGTATAAGTTTTCATTTTTCTGGGATAAAAGCCTAGAAATGTGCTTGCTTGTTAGTTAGGTAAGTGTATTTTCATTTAAGAAAGTAGAACCACAAATCACTTAATTTAATTTATATAACTTTTTTCTTTTAAGAAAGTGCAGAATTGCTTTCCAGAACACATTCCATTTTGCATTCCCACCAGCAATGTAATAGAGGTCCAATTTCTCCACATCCCCTCCAGCATTTTATATTGTTCTTTATTTTTCATTTTAGTTGTTCTACTAGATATGCAGTGATATGTCAGTTATATTCTGAGTTTGGTTTCCCATCAGCTGCCTTGCTCTATTTAAACAGATTTATTGAGATATTATTCACATGTCACATACTCCACATTCATTTACTTGATAAATTCATAGAGTAGCACATTCACCATCATAACCTATTAGAGCACTTTCATTCCCTCAAAGAGAAACTCCTTACTCCTTAGCCGTTATCTTCCGAACACCCTCCATACCGCAGACCTACACCAACCATTAAGCTACTTCCTATCGCTACATATTTTTGTCTTTTACTAGAAATGGAGTCGTTCAATATATGGTCCTCCTTAGCATAATGTTTTCAAGGTTCATCCGTATTGTCGCATGTATCAATACTTCTCTTTGTTTTCTTGCCAAATAATATTCCAATGTATAGTTACACCATATTCACTTTATTCATTTGTCAGTTGATAGACATTTGGGTTGCTTCTGAACTACTATTAATAATGCTGCTATAAATATTGATATGCAAAATACTGTGTAGACAGGGTTTCCATTCTTTTGGTAGATTCAGTTCTTAGAATATTATATGCATAGGGATGGAATCACTAGCGTGTACAGTGACTCTCTTTGAGGAACTGCCAGTTTACTTTCCAAAAGAGCTACACTATTTTACATTCTCACTAGCAGTGTAAAGGTTTTGGTTCTCCACATCAGAGTGAACAGCTGTGAGTATCTTATTTTTGATTAGAGCTTTCCTGGTGGGTGTGAACTGGTGTCATTGTGATTTTGACTTCAGTTTCCTCATCTTTAATGATGCTGAGCATCTTATAATGTCCTTATTTGTGATTTGTTTATCTTCTTCGGTAAACTATATAGACCCCTTGGCCACTTTCAAATTGCATTTTGAAATTCCATTTTGCTTTTAATTTTGTTTTAAGAGTTTGTCATACATGTTAGATGCATGGCTTTTATCGTGTATATGATTTTTTTCTCCTATTTTGGGATATTTTTTCACTTTCTTGTTTTTTTTTTTTTTTTGTGCTGGGGATCGAACTCAGGGTCTTGTGCTTGCAAGGAAAGCACTCTAACCGCTGAGCTAAATCTCCTGCTAGTAATATTTTTTTGAAGTACTTGTTTTTCATTTAATGATATCCATCTCATCTATTTTTTTCTTCTGTTGTTTTTGCTTTTGGTGTCACATCTAAGAAATTATTGCCTTAGCCATGATCATGAAGATTTGGACTGTTCTTCTAAAAGCTTTGTAGTTTTAATGCATACATTTGTGTTAATGATATATTTTGAGTCAACACTGTATGTAATGCGAGGTAAGTATACAAAGTCATTTTATACAGGTAGATAGCCTGTTGTCCCTGCCCATTTGTTGAGGAGATTACCCCTCCTCCCCCTGTTAAATTACCTTGGCACTCTTATCAAAACTCAATGGGTTGTATGCCACATTTTTTTTTTTTTAGAAAATTTTTTTCTATCCCAAATCTCCAGGTTCTGAGAATCGAGCAATTTATGCTTTCAAAGGATGAGTCAAAGCTTGATCTAAAGCTGAAGGACCAATTGGTCTCGAATTTGTGATAACTCAAGTGTCCTCTATTGTGAGATCCAGGCATTTTTTTTGAGCGACATAGGATGTGGCAGAGAGGAAAGAGTCCAGTATTTGACTAACTGAGGAAGAAGAGGAGTAGAAGAAAGAAGAAATGAACATACTGCATTCTCCAAAGTCCATTTTCCTTCTTCTAGTTGTACTTTTAATTAGTCTTGGATTTTGTTTGTTTAGCCTTCTTTTATTCTTCAAAGAATACAATACAGACTTATTCTGGCTAACTATTCAGGATTTAGCATTAGACAAATATGAGCTTGCATCCCAGATCTTCTTTTATATCCTACCTACTTGTTTGATATATTCAAATTTCAGTTTCTTCATTTGTAGAGTTAGGAAAATACCTCCCTCAAAGTATCCATAATGCATGTTAGATATAGAAATAAAATATTTAGTGCAGTGCTGGTGGTATAGGGGAAAATATAACTCCCAACCTGCTAGATATCAGTATGCTGAGTTAGTGTGCCCTGAAATGAATTCCAAAGGACAAAGCAGGTTAAGAGTAGGAAAGGATTATTGGGGAACAGAAAAAGTTCCTGAGAGGTAGGAGGGGTCCTGAAAGTGAGTTGCCACTGAGGCCACTTCTCTAAGAATGTTTTGTGGAACAGAGCCATGAAGCTGATACAAAATCATGAGGTGAATACAACATGGGTTGAGCCATAATCAAATAAAATTACAAGTATAGCCCATTAGCTAATGTTGATCCAATAGAGGAAGAGTCACATAGAAAGAGTACATGGAAAGAACAAAGGCATTTTTGTGAACAGATGTGTTTAGATATGTTAGATGCTCTGGGCACCTACCTGGATGGCTGATGTTTAGCTGGCCTTTGCTGGACCAGGTGATACCAATTATAGTATAATTCCAAGTTACTGCTTATTCCTTAGCGGAGGCATGTAGGTCTGGTCATAGCATCTTTATCTTGAGGCCTGGTCTTCTTTAGGTGCACCTCCAGCGATAATTCTGATGCCTTTATTTTTTCTGCTGACTTCCTTGACAGCCCAACCCCTCTCTGACTGTATATTAATTTCTATCTAACTTAGCTGCCTATAATACCAGGACATATTAGAATATTAGCTATTCTTTTCCCTGCTCAAACTCAAGCGTTGTCTAGCCTGTGCTCTACTCCTTCAGATTCACCTCTGTAAGGTAGAATTAACTGCTAATATGATAATTTTTTAAAGTTCTTCCTAATCTTTTACTAGATTTGAAATATTTTTCTTTTGTGGGAATAGGGAAGATTTTAATTTCTTTTATTCTTTAATTTCCCAAGTCTATGATAAACTGCTCTGAATTACATGCACTACATGAGGGTTTTAAATTCCTAAACTCATAGTAGGTGTTATGATTTATATCTAGATGTCCTTCCAAAGCCTCATGTGCTCATAGGTGGAACTTCTAGAAAGTGATTTGATCATGGGAATTTAATAGTGATGAATTTATAGCTAAATGTACTGTTGATGGTTGGAGGAGGTGAGTCGCTGGGGATGTGGCCTGGAAGGGTGTATTTCCCTCCCTCATCCCTTGATCTCTGCTTCCTGCCAGCCATACCATGAGCAAACCTCTTCCATGCCACCCTGCCTTGGAGCCAGCTGATTTTGGACTGAAACTTCTACAAAAATAAACCTTTCCTTCTTACAGTTGTGAGTGTTGGGTATTGTTTCTCAGCAACAAGAAAGTAACTAAGGCAGGAGGCCTCTATGAATATGTAACAAAGAGGGCAAAACTCCAGGAATCTGTAAGACCGCACAGCCTTTCACTTACTCATTGTGACTTTAGGCAAGTTACATACTTTTTATGAGCCTCATTTCACTGCTCTTAAAAAAGGGCTAAAATATTAGCATGGAGCATTATACAGAGTTGCTATGATAGTTGAAGGAAGGAGTTGATCTTTTAAAATTATAAAATTTGCTACATCTGTAAAGTGTTTATATTTCCTTGAAATACTTGTACATTGAACTCTACAAAGAAACATCAATGTTAGTTTCTATGTTGTTTCATTAGCACTGCATTAATATACAGATGACCTTCAGATAAAGATCAAAGGAGGATAGTATGGCCAAAAGCTCTGCTGTGAAATTAACAGGGAATCAAATATAAAAAGCCAAGGGTTTTTTTTTTTTTTAAATCAAACTTCTAAGACATTTGCTCAGTGTTTTTTGCATCCTTCTCTGAGGATTTCCTAGGCTGGAGCTTTAATGTTCCCTTTCCCAATGATCTGATCTCAGAGAACAGGAAATATATGAACTCAACTTATAATTTTTAAAAGCCTTAATTTTAGGGTCAGAGGAACAGTCTAACAAGCTCCGGTCTGCTGTACAGGAAACCTGCTATTCCTCTGTGTGTGTGTGTGTGTGTGTGTGTGTGTGTGTGTGTGTGTGTGTGCACGTGCGTTTATATGTGCGTAATAACAAACTTATCTGAAGTTTACTGATTATTACTGCTTAATGTCAGATTCTTCTGTTAAATTCAAGTGCAATTAAATTATTTACATATATTTTAAAATAGAATCTATTATGGAACTCCATTTCTCTAAAAGTAGCCCCAACTTCTCTCCTTCCTCTCTGTATGTTTACACAGAAAGAGATCTAGAATATTGTCCACTTAATAATAATCATGATTATTTCTCTCTGGTATAATATGGGCATAAACTTTCCCATACTTGTGTATTCTCCTATGTTGTTTGAGAATTGTTTTGTCTGTGTTCCCCTCTCCCTGACCTTCCTCCTTCCTCGTTTTCCACAACTTTTTACTTTAAAATAATTACCAACTCTACCTTAAGTTGAAAAAAATTACCAAATGTCTCATATTTCTCTCCCTAGCCTCTCCCTATACTAACAATTTATATAACTACAGGAAACTGACATGAGTACAGCACACCGTACAGATTTCCCTGGCTTTTCCACACGCTGATTTGTGGTGATACTGTATCTTCACTCATTCCCAGTGAGCCTTGCTGTTCAGGGTGGAGCCGTGTGGGGAGCCTGATGAACTTCGCAGGAATAAGCATACATGGTCTCTGGAAAGTTGTGCTATCAACCTAGATGGTAACAAACTGGCAGGAAGGCGCTTCACCCTTCCAGGACTACTGGTGATGATGTGCTTGAGCTGGTTTGTAGCAGCTCCTGCAGCCGCTTGTTAAGTATTCAGGAATTCTGTCATTGGCAGTTGCAATTAACTGTGGTGGAACAATTACCTCAGCGAAATCCACAAAGAGCATAAATCAAGGCTGGCCCTCCCTTCTTGGAGCCTGTTTAGCAGCGTAGTACTGCTTGCACCGCATTTACAGATTGTTTTAGTTAATCCCAGTTCCCCACATTCTTCTTCTCATCTGGGTCTATCAGTGCAACCATATTTCTTCCCAGTATGACATTCTCCTATCATTCATGATCCTTCTGTTCCTCCGGGTTATAAAATAAGGCAGCTAAGTAATCTAATAAAAAAAAAAAAAACACAGGGTTTTCTGTTAATGGTTTCTAATGCCTTATCAAATGACCTTTCTGGAAGTAACTCACTTCCATTTTGCCTGAGGGTTTTCTGGAATATACATCCATATGTAACTCCAGGAGAGCATTTGAGAGTATGTGTGGGTGTGCGTATGTAGGGTGCGGAGGGTTGGCTAGGAGCCTTCTGGCTCCTCTAAGTTCCCACCCAGAAGGTAGCTAGCTGCTGATCTTACCCTCTCTCAGGAGGCTTCCCCCTTTAGTTCCATCCCTTTCTCTCTAAAACTGCAGGGACTCACTCAGTCTTTTCTGTTTAGGCCAGTGATGAGAAATGGAAAGAAAAACATGGTTTAAACTTGAAAAAGAGGCAAAATCCACTGAGATTCTTTACAAAACTTCAGGATAGTGAAGGATCATATCCTTTTATCTTTAGTGAGAAAAATGTAGCTATTTTCATGTATCGTAGACAGAAAAAGAGTAAAATAAAAGCAACAGTTCTCTAATCTCTATCCTCCCCTTATCTAAATGTGTTGCTCATTTAATAGACATGTGTGAACTCTCTGCTATATTTGTAGTCTATACCAGGTGATGTGGGGAAGATTAAGTGTTTTCTCACCTTGAAATCTCAAGAACTGGAGATAAAATTACAATGGCAGCACAATGGTGGACTGAGCCTGAGGTTTTGATTGGAGTTCAGATTCTGACTTGGCCACATACTAGATGAAGAAAACCTGAGTGAGTTACTAAACTCTCATGTACTCCTTTCCTCATTAGTACATGCAAAATTGGTAAGAGCAGGAATGGTAATGGCTGAGTCTGTTGTAGGAGGCATTTATGACCATTTATGGCAGGTTTCATTTCAGTTCAGTTTAATCTTTACCATAACTCCAGGTTGTATTATATCCATTTTATGGATGAGGAAACTGAGCCTCAGAAACATTCAGGAAGTTGGTCAAGGTTCCAATGAGGAGCAGAGCTGGGATGATTCAAGCGTAGTCTTCTAAAGTCAGTAATCTCAGACTGCATGAAAAATTTCTAACACAGAAAGGGCTCAGTCGTTGCTATATTGTTACTTAGTAAACTATGAAAACTATGTGCTAGTTATAGTGATAAATATACTAATATATTTATGTATTATAACATATAGGATTCTATGATTTATACATTAATTAAATGAATTAATTGCATTGTTGTTTTTAGTAAAAAGCTCATTGAACTTAGAGTCCGATGATCTGATACAGGTCTTGGCTCCGTTGTGTACTAGTTCTGCATAATTCACTTACACAAGTATTTTCAGTACAAGGCACAACTGGCACATTGTAGCTGTCCAATATTTGTTAAATGAACAAATGAATAAATGAATGTTATGGTCCTTTCTAGTTCTTAAAAAAAAATGGCCCCCGTTGTGATGTACATAAATAAAAGATTAAATAGTGAATGCGGGAATGAAGTCGGTAATGTCTTAGTCAGAGAGAGGGTCCCCACCCCCCACCTCTGCAGTTCTTCTACAGCGCCCCCACCGTGGCGACATAGGTACTGCAGAGATTACTGCTCCAACTTTGCCTTGCCACCTTGATCCTCTTTGAATGCTCATTAATCCTAATCTGAACAGGAAGAGTTTTGCTCGTCCCTTTTTTGGCAGGAATTCTGGGGCTAGAGGCCATGGCCTTGCACATGTGATGCGTGCACTTTATCACTGAGCTACATCCTTAGTCCTGGCTTAGTCCTACAAATAAATCACTGCTTATTTGTTTTCCATTTTGTTTCTCTTGCTGAAAATATTTTACTTGGTTTTGTTAGAGAGTACCATGAGTCACAAAAGGATCATTAAGGCAGGGTGTTTGGGGAGGAAACATCCTTTTGTACTCCAGTCATTTCATGCTTTTTGCTCTTACACTCTCCTTTTATTCTATGTCCTTTTATACTAAGCAAAATGTAATTAGTAAAAGTATGATTTATTGAGTCCTTACTGTAAGCCAGCTACACATTAGAACATTTTGTACTCAGAGTAGTTGCGCTTCACACACAGGAAAGGAAGGTTTGGAATGAGTGAGTTATTCATTCAGTGGCACAGAACCTGATGGGAGAGGAGGGCCTGGGACCCCCGTCTATCCGCCTTCCATCTGCACATTGCCTCTTGTAGCACAGTAGAAATAAAGGGCCAGAAAAAGAGAGGGCCAACATAAGTGGGTCTCTACTTGACTACAAGTTTTAATTAAAATAAAATGGCAGTACCTGGTTCAATTTGAATTGTGCTTTGCCACATCAGCCCCTGTAACCTGCGAGAGTTGCCAGCACTACGAAGCCGGAATACTTTGTCGGTTACAGATGGACTTGTAAAATGTCGTGTACAGTTAAAAATGGTGGACAAGTGGAATGAAAGCTTATATATCTAATGTTTTGTGTGAGCAACAGAAATTTTTGCTGTCTCTCATTCTTGTGCTTTTCAGGAGGCAAATATTTTAAGTACCAATGTCTATTTTTTCTTTAAAGATCTCTTTTAAGAAACATAATGGTTTGGTGAAGATCTTTGAAACAACATTGTTATTTTAAAAAACAACCAAGTACCTCTACATAGTAAGGGAATATCTAGACATAATAACATGCCTTCCCCAGTGTTCTCTGAGGGGAACTTGTTTTGAAGATGGGGAGTAAGGGAATGAACCTGATGAACTGCCTTGACCTCTTTTGTCTGAGTCTGAGCCAGTCTGGAGTATTTGGAGACCCTGTAATTGTTCATCAAGTTTCCTTGGGCCTTTGTGTCTGCAAATGAATTTTTACCTGCATGAAGACAACCCAGCATTCTTCAAATGAGAGGCTGCAAAACTCAGATGGTTAAAAACTTGTGCCAAGAAAGTGTACAAGGCACTGCTTATATTTAGGTCATTGTTTTCATATGGATGTGGGGAAGAGAAATGCAAACCAAGGAACACAAAATATCACAAAATCAGCTTCAGATGTTCCTTAAGCTCATACTTTTTTCATGGACTTCTGGACAAATACCCCCTCCTGTGGTCAGATAGTAGAATACATTGGAAAAAAGAATGAAGGATAAAGTCAAGTGAATAGGGAATATGATTGTTGATTTGTATGTTTTTGGAAAAGCTTTTGTGTTATGGAAAACAATTGTAAACAATCAAACTAAACAAAATAAAAGAAGGAAGGAACCAACAGCACAAACAAAAAAGCAGAAACAACAAAATAAGTTTGCAATGAAATGGCCCAGTTTAGCTATTTCTACCTTCATGGAGCCTTCTCTGATCACTCAACAAAAAAGTTATTCCTTCCTCCACAATCCAATATAAAAACAACAGAATTAGGATAATTTAGTGAGATTCTGCTGGGTACAGGGTGCCATCCTGCATGTTGGGGAGTGAAAGCTGATGAAAAGCGTATTTTCAGCACTCAAATAGCTGACTTAATTAGCAAATTAAGTGAAGTACAGCACAAGCAACTTTAAGACACATGGTAAATAAGGAGCCAAGTAAACAGAGTATTTTTGGGGAATACAAAAGAAATTTTGTCTAACTCTTAAAGAAGGTTATGGCTAAGTTAAATCTTCAAGTATGAATAAAATGGATCTAGGTAAGGGGAATAAAAGAACATTCCTTGCCCTAAAAAAACGTACAGTAAAATCCAGAGCATGAATTTGACCTGAAGCCTGTGTAAGTACCAGATCTTCAAACCTGCCAAAGTCTGGGTGTGCTCACACACGTGTGTGTTAGAGATGATACATAAAATGGTTAGTTTCCATGAACATTTGAAAGTTCACTGTAGAAAGGCAATGGGAAATCAAGGGGGAGTTTTAAAAAGAACAGCTTGGTGTGACTTGTCCGTTAAATCAAGTTGAAAGTGAGTAGGGCACGCTTTGAAGGGTCAAACCTGGAATCCTCCAAGCTGGTCTAAGTGTTCAACTGAGAAATCCATAGTATGTGTGAGGGAGAATAGATTATACATTGATGAACTAAAGTGGACAGAATTTTCGAAGAGTTAGAAGCAGAGTGTGAGGGAAAAGAAAAGAACGAAGTTTATGAAGCTTGCAGAATCCATCTAGTATCCATCATTGAGTTGGGAACAAAGAAGAAGGTCTGAAATGAAAAATAAATTCAGGATACTCAGCACCTTGTGGTACCTTTATGACTTTAAATCATCTGCATTGACTTCTATTTCATAGTCGTGACCTTTCAATCGTAAGTTGGTTGAAAACTAGGAGCAAGTTTCTCTATTTCAGTATTCCTCAGAATACACAGAGCCTTCTTAGCAAATTGTTAAAAATGTTATTCTCATAAAAACAAATGCTCATATATCTAATTTTAGGTAGCCACATTGATTAAAGGACCCAGAGTATGACTGAGATGATTTAAGAAGGAATTGAGAAAAGAGGGAAGGATCTACTGAGATAAAAGCAATATATTAGAAACAAAAGTGGGTAATGTGTTTACAGGAGTAAAACAAGTACTTATGTGCTTGGTTTATTTTTCCCTGTTAGGTTGAAACAAACGCACCACATCTTACTGGCTTTCTACAAGTCAGTCTCTAACTTGGTGGGGTTACCCTGAGCTCCCCTGTGTTCTTACATTTCCCTATCAACATGTTAGAGACTGTTCTAGAAAGAATTTATAAAAATGTTTATCATATTGCCTTATTTCCAGGGTGTGAATATTTTGTCTTCTGCATGTATTTTTGAAGTGGCTCAAAGAATATTTCTTGTGCATTTTTATACTGAATTCATATACAGTGGGTGTAAAAAAACTGAGGTGGTATAAATAAAAGGAAAAATTAAAAAATTTAACTCGAATAGCAAGATGTGAAGTAAAATAAAAATGGAATCGATATGAGTAGATACTAGGTTTATTTATGCATTTCTAGGTGGGGCGAAATGGGAACAAAGTAAATTATCTCATCATAATGGAACAAAAATGCTGTAGTCCAATCAGTTGTAAGCCATCATGAAAAAATGTAAATTGTGATGTCCAATGTCTAGGCTATGTCTTATTCTTTTCTGTCTTTAAAATTTAATATAAATCCTGGAACACAGGTGCTTCCCATGAATGAGTGATAGAACCTTGTAATATAAAAAGTTTACAATTAAAATAAGAAATCTTAGCATAGAGCTCTTTGAGCCCACCCCCAAATGCTAATATTTATTTTGAATAATTTTTTATAGTACACTGCTCTAGTTGAATCTAGAATTTCCTCTAAAGTCCCATGATCAAGCCTAAGGGCTTGATCCCCTGCTTATGGTGTCTAGAAGAAGTGCAGCCCAGTGGGAGGTACTAGATCTCTGGGCTGTGCCCTCAAAGGGAATTATGGCTCTCTTTCAGGGAGGAGTCATGGGGTGAATAAATTTTTGGTCTGCCATATTTTCCCCACCATGATATATTACCTCACCATGAGCCCAGAAAGCAGTGAAGCCAACTGACTATGGACTGAAGCCTCAGAAATGGTAAAGCAAAATAAATCTTTCCTCTTTACAAAGTGATTTTCTCAGGTATTTTTTTTAAAACAACAAAGAGCTAACACATGGACCCACAAAATTTCACCTTATATTGTGCATTATTGGTTCCTTGTTTCATGAATATGTATTTCCTACATTAGATGAGGTTCTTAAGAGTAGAGACTCATATATGCCAGGCCACAGAAATGGGCATATAATGGATGCTCATATTAACACACACTTGTTAACCTGTCACGTATCATGGTTGTGCAAGGTTGAGAGTAAAGGTACATGGATGGGTGAAGGAAAGTGATGTGTAGAATAAGGTGGCAAACAGCCAGCAAGATCCTCTCCCGAACTACACTCAGAACAGAGATACTAATGATTGTAATTCTTTTCTCACGAGTGTAAATTCTGCCTTCACCTCCTTTTCAGAGTACCCATGGCAGGCACAATAAAAATTCAAAGTTTCGAAGCACTGAGATGAGAGGAAATATATTCGCCGTCCGTGGTGTAGAGTTTATTTACTGACATTACACTGATAGTTCTGATTTGCCTTATCCTGTTCTTAAAAAGTAGGTAGGAGTTACGTTATAAAAACAAAAACTTCTTTTGAAGAACACAAGATAAAGTTTTTAAAAAATGCAGCTTGTTTTATTTTTATAGAAACTAAAACACCAGAGTTCATTGATTCCTATATTAAATACATAAATTATAAAATAACCATTCATAAAACTTTACATACAATATCTTGATTCCAATCTCTACGATATTACATACAGTACATGTACATGTCTGGTGTACTTCAGAGGACCATTCTGGTGATACTCAGTCAGTTTATATCTTTCTTTCATTAATAAGCAAGCACTGAAGCAGTAGATGGAGACATGCTAATAAGATGGAAAGAGCCCCAACTAGTACAGTCGATTGGAAGACAGCTTTGAGAAACTGGCTCCCTGGCTGCTACATTAACACGGTAGGCATCTGAGGAATTCTGTATGCAAACACATTAGCTCTATCCTTGAGTCCCCACAGAACTGGACATCAAAGGTTAAATCATGCACGAACTTTTTTTGGGATGGGATTCTTAGTTGATATAGATATGGAACCTTTGGCTGATATTAATACTGTAGGTTGTGCTGGATTTCTTGTTGTTCTTCCAAAACGAAAAAATGCTGGTTTGTGGACCTGGAGAGTCAAAAATTCAGTGAGTAATCTCTACCACAGTCAACAATAGGAAATAGTAGAAATGGACAGAAGGTAGGGTAACAGATAGAAGAGTCAGACATGAACTAAACAAAACCATGAGTTGCCCAGTGAGCATCAAAAACACTTTCTTTATGTTTTCCATCCCAGGACAGAAGTACACATCTAGTGAGTACTCACACCATCATTCTATGTACAGAATATATATGTGTATATTCGTATATCACATATTTATAAAAATGTTTGGATTTTGATCTGCCTCAGTACGAGTTAATGGAAGAAACAGGCACATTTTGTGAAATGTTTGTCAAATATAAATGATTGGTATAATGACTAGATCCTGGGATTTGCTTTTGATGGGGAAATTGCATCATCCACTCCTTACTTTGCAGCGTCTTCATTGTAGACAAAATTGGACTCAAGTATTGTGTCTATACCATTTCCACCCTGTAGAACTTGCATATAAGAAGGTTGGAAATATAAGGATGGGTACAAAGACGTGATGCAAAAAATAAAAGAGAAACAGGAAACCTCACTAAATCAACCATTTGTACTTCAGAGTTTAATACATTAGGTTGAATATAGTGAACTATACTCCTATTTTTTTCCCATATTACCCCTTAAAGTTTATCTTTAGTAATTCTGATTAAACACTGGACTTGGACTCTCAGCTATAGGTTTATTTAGGAAGAACTAAACTGCCAAACTAAAGACAGCAAAGGAATCTGAAACTGCCCTGCCCAGTTCTGAAATTGACTCGTAGAATTTGGCACTTGAAGATTATAAGGATCAACTCCAACCTTCCATTATGCTGAGTCCTCTGGCCAATATACATGAAATTCAGTCTCAAGATAGTAAATTATGTAAAAATGACAAGGCAGTTAGACAAAATGGACACTTCCCTCTTTTAAAACCTGTAACTTATTTTCCCCACTACAACACTAAAGTCTACTTAAAGAGAGCCTTGAACCCAACCAGGAAGCATTAATTCATGACATATAAAGGGCTGTTTTGACTACTAATCTTTCTAAAACTATATGGAATTTTTTCAATTTGGAGATACATTTAAATTACTGAATGATAGAATTAAACTGTCAAAAACTATCATTAAATTGCTAGAACTTTGTTATGAAAATTTCACAAAGGCCAACAAGCAATGCAACCCCCCAACAATGTAGCCAATTCTTATTTGTGTGTGTGTGTGTATTCTGTGCTACTCTTTGATAGATCAAAAGAAAGCAATTAAATATTTTAAAAATAAAATGTCTGTTCTGTCCATCTACTTTGATGTAACATAACACAGATTATCCAGTTATTTAAACATTAATGCACAAGTAATATTCTCCTTTTACAGTTTCTAGGAAAAAACAGGCAGGTTAAAAAGACATGCATCATTTTAAAGTAATGAATTTATGAATTACACAGAAGACACAAACATACAAATTACTCAATGGATTTACAGAAAAAAGTTGACAGTAAGCAGAAAGGAACAAGTTTGCCAGAGATTTACCGAAGACCCAAAACAATCAAATAGATTGATATAAAATACTGTTGCAAAAATTATTTGGCAAACTTTATTTCTTTTTTTAGTATATGTGCTGCCGAAGCGAGCATGGCAAACTTTATTTCTTCTTTTACAAGTGGAGAACCAATGTTCCCTTCCTTCTCTTGCCTTTTGTATCACCTGTCCTGAGTTGGGAAGAAACATCCTACCCGCATGAACAGTTACTTGTGGATAGAAGAAAAATCAAAGCAGAATTTATTTTCCCATCCCTCAAATCTTAGTAGTGGAAATAATTTAACTTCTTAAATTAAGTTAAAAGAGATCTGATTTTTTTCCATCACATTCTGTCTCCTGAAATGAAAGTTGGGTGATATTTAAAAAAATACAACATGGTGATGGTTCTTTCTATTATAGTAGTCTTTCCTCTCATGGAAAATTTTCTGTCCAGAATAAATGTGATAAATTAGGACTTTCATTTATGTCAAGCTAGTTTAATCAGTCACGCTATTTTCCAAGGGATGAATAGTTTGCTAAGAAAAATTAAATAAATGAACCTTCATTGTTTTGATCCCTATTAACTTATTGGCCAAATGCATCAGCATAAATTAAAGAGCTGAGTGGAGATTATCTCTTTTTTTCTAAGAAGTGGAGCCAGAGTAGACCTCTCCATTTCAAACAAGATATTCTTCTTGCTACATGCAAGGGAAGTTTTCAATTAGATATTGTCCATTTCCATGGATTCATGAAAACCTGGAACATGTATCTGCAATTTTCCTGATGCTTTTATAATTGTGCAAATGGAAAACAGAGAGATGTATCTACATGTTTACTTATCAAGTGTTATGTTAACTTTGAGGATCATCAGCAAGATTTGGTGATGTTGCCATTTAGCTTTAAATCTAGAGAAATTTGCTTCTTCTCCCGGATCTTATGCAAAAAAGAGAGAATCCCTCCTTTTGCACTTGCCCTAAATTCAACAACATTACTTAGATGATCATGGTAGGTGTTGTTGCTGTCATATGATCTGGTGTATGATGCTATCCAATTATTAGCAGATAAGCACATCTGTCATGTGGTCAAGCCACATTATTTTTGCAAATATTTCTTACCACTTAAAAATAGTTATTGGATATAAATTTAAGCTACAAAGTCCTTGGTGGGGAAAGGCAAATGAAGAGAATGAATATATGTTAAAGGGAGCAGAGAGTATGAATTTGCTTAGATGGGCCCTGGAATGGTAAGTGAAGAACAACTGAAGGGTAAAGTCTGAGGGCGAGATGGTAATTTACCATTTTCTATATTTTCTGACTGACGTTTGCTAGGGTTGAATGACGACATTGTAGAGGCTACCCTGTTTCATATTTCCTGCATAACGAACTGATGTTCATATTTAATCTGGAACCCACCTAGTCAAACAAAGAATCCAGTTGGATAGTTTTGTACATTCCTCGTAGGACATATCACCTGTCCTTCTGCCAAAATGAAAGCAATACAGATAGATTACATGCTACTGTCAGTTCTCTCCAAGGCTTCATTTCGTGCTTGGCTCTCCTGTGACCAAAGTGGTGTTTGTTTGATGGCATGTGTGTCAATCGGGAAGGAGGCTGATGCAATCCGGAAAGCTGGGGTGTTCTTATCATTGTGTTGTGTTCTGTTGAACAGACACTCTTCTGTTGTGTTCAGTAACATGAGATGATCTATTTGCTATAGATTTTTGGAGATCTGGCTTTGATCTCGCAATCTTTATTGCTAATAATGTCCCAGGTAGCTTGATGGGAAAGCTTCAGTGCTGCAATGTTTACATTTAACCAAACTGGAGCACTATTTTATTACATAAGGGAATCTTTTTTTCAACAACACAAGAAAGTCAAATAATACAGCAGTTATAATTACAAAGCACTTTGTGCTACTTTAAGCACCTCTTGTTCCAGAATTGCAAATAAAACTTTATGAAAAAGCATTTGAACCCCATTTTGCAGATGAGGAAACTGAGGCACAGAGAGGTTAAGTGACTGGGTCAAAGATACCTGGGTCAGCAGTAAATACAAGGACAAAAAGTGGGACCCTAGTGTTCCAGTTTTTCTTGTAGATTCTTCAGGTATTATTCTGGCTTTGAAAATGCCAGTGCTAAAACCAAAGGATAAGATCCTGAACTCACGTATGGAAAGATTTGTGTAACATTTCATAGAAAGAGTTTCTGGCTCCCTACACACATTCCTTAAGCATGGGTTTCTAGCCCCATAAATAAAATCTTGAAAATTTGAAAAATTGAGGTTGTCTTGTTATCTACGGTAAATGAGGTGTAAAATTAGCTTTTCAGGAACACATATTTGCTCTCAGAGCTGAATCCAAGACTCAGCAATACATAATACAGGAAAAGTACCAGTCTCTTTATAGTCTCTGGTTAAAAAAAAAACAAAAAACGACCTTATCAGAACATGTTATCTCGATATAAAAAAGTAGAGCTAATTGCTGTCAGCTGTCTGGGGAAAATGGTATCACTAAACGACAAGAGGTCAGATTGCTCTAGGTATATATCAAGATACTTTTAATATTCACATTTCTCTGGCAAGCCCAACTGTTGGTAGAAATTTACTTATCACCTCTATGATGTTTTAGTCCCAATCATATAGCATTTTCATTTGCAGGCAATTTTAAATTGAAAACAGCTATTCTGAAAATTGAAGGATTCAGAGGAGCTCTCCAGCCCACATTCCCGATTAGATGCTGGCATTCTAAACAGAACGAAGTCAGGGGGCTTGTGATTTAGCATATCGTCTTCTTAATTTTCAATATGAGTGAGATCAGTCCTTTGTAGTTCAAGGAATGCAGATGTGAGAGAAGAACAGGGAAGCATCAGTCAACTCTGCATTTATGTCTCATGTTACATTCACCAGAGTCCTTTGATTTGGTTGCCAGTTCAGGTAGGGTCATGGTGATCCACTTGTCTGTCATCTGTGGGATGCGTTCCACCGGCTCCACCTTTGCAGTAAAATAAAACAGAGTGCCTTTCTTCTGTTCATGTTGCAGATGTCTCTGTTCCTGAGTTTAAAACAATCTTAAAGACTGAAAAGCAAATCCCTGTAGTAAGAAACCAGACTTTTCAAATGAAATATTTTATTGTAAATAGCTCCTCATAGGTATTCCTCGTGCTTCATTGCCCACCCACCTTTGTTTTTTGTTTTGTTTTGATTTTTCAAAATGATGTTTATTTTCAGGACTAGTGTTTCCATGGAGTGTGGTGTTACATTAAAATGACCCCCCCTGCACAGCAGGGGTTGAATGTCTCATTGTAACTTTGGTTCCATGCCCAAGACATATCTTTACTTGATCTGCTAAAACTGGTTCCATTGCTCAAATTTTTTCTTTACACAATATATGTTTATAGTTCTCTTCTTCTGGTTTGAATATACATATTTCATTAAATGCAGCATATATTGTAGATTTTCACCAGGGTCATGTAGGAACTGTCAAGTAAGAAACCTTGAATAATGGCTTTAAAGTACCCAGTCGTAGTCCTGGCTACGGGGTAGTTTGTAGCTTTTGATCTCCCTTGCACTGGTGTAAACGATTCTGCCATCTTTGAAGGTTTAGAAGTATTTGACTTTCTGGGGTCTGATTCATGTTTTCGCTTATTCTGTAAAGCAAAAGGAAAAATCTTTAATCATTCTTTCTGTTAACAGCTGAATCAGAAAGAAAGCAAGTTCTTGCACAAGGCAAATTTGGTGTAATACCCAGCACCAAAACCGAGCCAAACAAAAGACCCAAAATGGATGCAAACTTTGCTTTATAAAGATAAATACATTCAAAAAATATTCCTTACCATCTCTTTGAGCTGAATGCTTTTGTTCAAATTAGAAAACATCTCTAGAGCGTAGCTACTTTACGTTTAAATAAAAATAGAAGCTATTTATTTCAAGGTTTATTGCAGCACAAAAAGGATACCAAGCAATTGATAGTTTTGTCTCATAGTACATGGCCTGAAATATGAACTGTTATCATTATTATCTTTTGATCTGAGGTCCTCTGAGGCAATCAATGCCTTAAACTTAGTTGAATCATCCTGCTTCCAAACATATTTTACACGGTCTGTCTATGACCTTCAGGGACTTACTTTTATGTTGCAATTTCTCCTTAACAACTGTAACAACTGGCAGGTTGTCTCTGCCCTAAGGACTGATTAGAGGAGTCCCTGGGAAATCTGAACAGGTGGGCCTGAAAAAGGTTTTATGCTAGAGTTGTTTTAATCAGGACTTTTAGCTCTGTTGCTTTTTAAGTCTGTGCGTCTGGGTTTTCACTCGGGTAGAAGTCTAGGTCATAGTGCTCTCTCTTCCAAACAAAGCTGAAAGTGGCACAGGGGACATGCTGTCATGTGTTACTCAATGGTATGGCCTTTGGAGTCTGACTGACGCAGAGAGAGAAAACAGTATTTTCATTTTCTCACTGTATGCTCAAGGGCAAACTATTTAACTTAGGTAAGCCTCAATTTCTTCATCTATAAAATGAGATACTAATTCTGTAAAAAGACTTCATTCTTATTTCAGAAGTGTTGACCAAGATCCAAAAAAGGGGATGTGCGATATCTTACAAATACACTTTCAGTACACCATATAGATGGAAATTAAAGACTCAAGGAAATTCCTGCTGTAAGTGCAAGTCGGAAATATTTGAAAAATGTATTTGCAGAGCCATTTTGTTCCCTAAACTCAGTTAAATTGGGAAGAAGGAGTGATAGGTTCACAGAGGGAAGGAAGTTCAGTGGCTGGGGTGAGATCACACTGAGGGAGAAGGGGAAGGTGCCAAGAGACCTAAAGCGTTTGGTGCGGAGATTTGCCTTCTACTGCTGACACAGACTTGCTGATCTTCCCTTGACTTTCTGAGCAGAGAACTGGAAAGGAATGATGAGACAGAGATGGGGGAGGAAATGACATTAAAGTTTGAAACTGAATTTTTAAACTGGGGGCTTTTAAGATCTTCAAAGAACTATTTTCAAATATAATATTTTTCTGTTCCTGGCCAAAAAAAATGATTTAAGCACATATAAAAGATTTTTTAAGGGCTATATGATTGTGTGTTTGCACATAAAAAACAAATGTATTAACGCAAAAAGGCTTTTACTTGCAAGTTTTTAGCTTACATACTATCAAACATTATACCTTAAATTTTGTGTCCAAGCATGTGTATATCATTTCTGCCTATCACAACTGTGGTAAACAATGTATATCCTTTGGGTAAACAAATGTTCGTTTTAAAAATCAACAAGCTTGTAATCCATCTCCTAAAGTTATATTTCTGTAAATTACAAGTATCTGTAAGAGGAACTATTATTTCCATAATAAAACTAGATTTATTTAAACTGACATTCTGAATAACTGCAATTATCCAGAATCACAATATGGGCCACAGGGATTCTTCTAAACAAGCCAATTAACAATGCTGAGCTTTAGTTTCCTTCTCGCTGAAACTGCAATTGTAGCTATTACTTCTGAAATTTTACCATATGCCACCAGACTCTAAGGCAATGACTTGTGTGTCACTTCTGACTTCGATTCCAGCGTCTGTAACGGCTCCACCATCCAAGCATTTATACCATTCAGAAAAACCTAAGAGCCATCTCCAATACCTTCTGATCTTTTAACCCTCATGTGTAACTTACTGTATCATGAAGTGTATTAAGTAAGTGGTAGTTGTTATTATTTCACGTACTTTACAGCAATGAGGACTGTTAAGTAATTGGTCCATAATAATCTGAGTGAGGAAGGTACATAGTAATGCTGATGGAACGGAACCTAATTGAAGCCAGAGGATCAAGGCTCCCTTGATTTCTCCACTGAGATAAGAAGGACAGATGAGTACTTACTAGTTGATGGTGATGTGCAAATGTGGTCCAAATAGATGGAAACACATCTTGAGAGACACAATTCAAGACAGAATGCTTGCTATGTCCAAGGAACTTGGTGTGTCATGAACCTCTCCATAAGCCAGGTGCTATACTGGCTTATAGGCTGTTTTACCTATTTTAATACAGTTATATAATATAGAAAAATAGTAGATGCTACTACTTCCTTTTTTTGCATAAATTGAACCCAGGGCCTCATGCATGATAAGTACATGCTCTGCACACTAAGCTACATCCACAGCCTGCTAAGGTTTTATGTTCAGGAAATTAATATTTACATAGCATTACAGTCTGAATGTCTTTGTCCATTCCAAATTCATAGTGAAACTCAATCCCCAATGCAACAAAATTGAAAGACTTAGGAGGTGATGCCCCCATAGATGAGATTAGTGCCTTATAAAAGGGCTGGAGGGAACAAGCAAGGCTCCCTTTGCTCTTCCATGCCTTCCACTTTGTGAGAACAGTTTGTCTCTTCTGGCAGATGCAGCAAGTTGCCACTCTTTTGGAAGCATCTTGTCCTGGCCCTCACCAGACAGAGAACCTGCCAGTGCCTAATCTTGGACTTCCTACCCTGCAGAATTGTGAGAAATGAATGTCTATTATTTATAAATTACCCAGTCTTGGGTAGCAGACATAAGATTAAAAAAATAGGTATGAAATGCATTTTTTCCCTTTCCCTTATCATAATATCAGTATTGTTTTAAAAAGTATTTACTAATTGTTCATTATGTGCTAGGAACTGTTTAGGTATACGGGATACAAGATGAGCAAAACATATGGCTCCTGTCCTCCTTAGCTTACACAGAATAAGGGAGAGATATATTAATTACAAATAATATGTAATTTTTTCCTCATGCATGTAAAATTTGGCCAGGAGGTAACTCAAGGATTCCCTGAGGCAATCACAATGGAGTTCAGATCTGAAGAGCAAGTAGGTGGTTACTTGATGAAGTGGGAGGGAAAGTATTCTGGGCACTAAGGCAGCTTGAGCTAATGCTTGTAGTGGGCAGAGGGAGGTGTGGCTCATCACCACATGGCAGCATGGTAACTTGAGAACGTCTATGCTTAGATCATACAGGGCTCCACTAGACAGCTAGGGAACTAGGACTTGATACTAATGACGATGTTTCCCAGGAAAGGGACAGGATTAAATGTGGGCTTTGAAAAACTCACTCTGCTGTCTGGAAAGGATATGTGCGGAAAGTCCTGAGCCCAGGTACCCTGGCAACTATAGGGCTATGGAGCTATGAAGCTATGGAGCAGGAGAGAATGTATTTGTTTACATATTCTTTGCTTTGTTAATGAATCCTTTGAATTAGTCTCCAAATTTTATATAAGGAACAAATTGAGAGGTTTTTTTTTGGTGGGGGTGGGGCTACTGGATATTGAGCCCAGGGTCTCTTACATGCTAGGCATGTGCTCTGCCAATGAGCTACACCCATAGTCGGATATGTTATCTTACATAGTATCACACTACTATGCTATTCATAGCTCCAGTCTTGCATGTCATAAATTTGCTTTCATATTCATTTTCCTGGCTATTTATTCAATGGTCCATCTGCCCTTCAGCCCATCTGTCAATTTAAAATATGCATAGCACTAAGTACGTATTAGACACTGATACAGACACTGAAATTGTAAAGATGAATAAAGCATAAGCCCTACTTTATGCTTTATTAAGTCCAATTTGTGAGACAGAAAAACAATTTTAAAATAACTGGATAAAGGCTAATGAATATATTGCCATAAAGAGAGGAATGATTAATTGGAATATAATGATTCATCTTATAGAATTTCTTTACCAATGTGAAATAAGAAGCAAATATTTTCTACTTGAAGCAACAAATAGCTATTTGTCATTTACACAAGACTGCTTGTAAACTCTGGTGAGACAAGGGATTAAAAAGTATAAATGTAGTAAAAGTAAGTATTTCCACATTTTAACATAGTTTGTAACCAATCAACTGTGGCTGCTTTTATAATGCAGTATTTAACTTTTTAAAAGTTTTTGTATCAGAGCAATAATAGTGTTATCTGCTTTGCATGTTTCCTTAGTGTAACTAAACAGGAAGTAAAAATATTGAGCTCTTCTCTTCTTCCTCTTCTCCCCCATCAGACTCTTACACAGTGGCACACTCTCTATTTGAATAAATAGAATTCATGGACAGATGATGTCTCATGGAACTGCCTGGGGGTCTTCCCGTTTAAGGCAAAAGTTCCAGTACAACCCGCGTGGCTGAGTTATTTAGCCATCAGGGACTTAGTGTGGTATGGGTGTCTTCTAGGGGAATTCTTAGTAGCTTCTACATCATTGTTGCAAATAATGGCTTAGGTGACTGCTAAATGAAAAGAAGTATAAGCCATTACATTTTACACTTTTAACGTTATACATGTTAGTCTTGGGTTTATGAGCAGAATATAAATCATTTATTTAGTATACATTTTTAATGGTTATTTACAGTATACTTTTACTACCTGCCAACAATTTAAGCACTTTTCTTCCTTAGTTCTTCTTATTGCTCTCCTGATGGCTTTGGACATGTAAGTAGATTGATTAGTTTTCAGTAATGTTATATTCCCATATATTAATTAAATTCAGATTATTTTCTGGAAAGAGGGAATAAAAGTCAGCTTATTTCTATCTAGGCCATAAATACTTAGAAATACTGGAGACTATCATTTCAAAATTTACATATATGCAAACTTACTAAATGTCATAGCTAACTGTTTAATAATAACAGCTAAGAGTTGTTGTTTAACTATTTTCTAGGCAATGTGGTAAGTGCATAATGTCATTTAATTCTCTGTACCATGCCGGATAACATAACTATTTTATAGGAGAGGAAACCTCATCTTATGCAGATTAAATAAATTGCCTACTATCACACAGCTAGTCCATGGCAGGATGCAAACTATGTTTGACTTCAAATCTATATACTTTACTCAGCCATTTTCCTGCATATATTTTATACTGCCCATATTCACTATAATATTGACTTACGATATTATTAATTAGCATTATAGTCTTTCATTTAAGACACAATTACTATACAAAGTGCACTACTTGGGAGGAAAACCGAATCAAATCTTGTACATTCCTCCGAGTTGCATAAAGTGAGAAAAGATACAGAGATGAACACATTGGAATTTCCAAAGTCAATAGATAACTGCAGCTACACTCAGCAGAAAATACCTCTCACAGCTGACACATACGAACATAAATGTTGCGCTTGTATTTTGTGGTTAAAAGTGAACGGTGGAGTGAGGCTGTCTGGGTGAGGGCTAATCCTGCCAGTTGCAGCTATATGGTCTTGAGAAAGTCACACGCTGCAGTTTCTCCAACTGTAAAACAGGAACAGAAGCAACACCTACCTCATATAGGGATTGGGGGGGGATTAAATATATCGATTGCTTAAAACAACTCCTAGCGCATAATAATGCTAACCTTTATCTATACTAGTGTTGAAACCTGCTCATTTTCTAGCTAATGTTTATGATGTTTGATTTTTTTCTCTATAAGCCACATCCTTGCCTCTTACTAAATTTTATTTATGCTATTTACTTACTTATTGTCTGACACTCTGGCCATGTTGATCCATTCACAGAGAATCTCATTCCCTTCTCAATTTAGATATTTTTATTCACTTTAAGAGATTAAGTCTTGTGTGCTACAAACTATGACCCTTCTTACCAAAGAATAGAAAACCTTTTTGGGGAAGGAGTAAGGCCAGAGAGCTGGTTAAAGAGGAAATACACTTTCTGGACATATTTAACACTCCTTATTTCAGGACATGCCAAAACCCTTCTACACTTTTGTCTTACATGCAGGCAACATGGTTGATACTCAATGAGAGAGAAGGTATTTCTCTTTTATTTTTCAACTTGTTAGAAAAAATGTTAAATGATATGGGGTCTAGAAAAGATTGCTGCAAAATATAACTTTGTAGAATAATCTGGCAGACATGGATCATGATCATTGGACTTAGAATAGCAGCTACTCTTTCTTCTTTCTTCTTTTTTAACAATGGTATTGTGATCGATGGTTTCCATACCTGTCTGGACATCAGAATCACTTGTTACGCCTATAAATTTCTGACCAATCTTTGCTCTCCACCTTTTCCACCCTCTATTTCAGCTCTTACTCCAGTGATGTGATTTGTCATATCTGTGGTAGTTTGTTGGGATCTATTATTGTTAAGCACTGGGAGGCACTGGCTAAGATGATTTATGCATGCATTGATGATACATAGACTTAGCAATAGCAATAGTATAATTTTTTCTTTCCTCTCCTAAATTGACACTGAATGCACTTTATTTGAAAACAAGATCCGATTTTACTTAATAGCCTGCTTTCCTGAATTCTGATGAAGAGACTGGGAAAATGGGTTGAAAAATAGTAGTCACTGAGTGGCTTTTTAGATTTTCAGAATCAGCATTTTCAAGCAGAGACAACACTAAAGATATGCTCTACAGACAGGAAAGCAACTCTTCCGGTGTAATGGGAGATCACAATGCTAATACTAAGACCTGCAGACACTGTGGCTGCTCAAAATAGTACAGTTAACTGAAAAAATTCTTTATTCCCACCATATTTCATAACTTTTTTTTGCTTTAATAGGCACGCAAATGGATTGAATCTGTTTGTCACTTTATAGCTAACCAAACCAAGGGAGGGTGTTTTTAAAATATGGCACTCTAAGCTACACACAGCATCCTTTTTAGCAAATACCTCTCAGAACCACATTTTTGAGAATTAAATGGAATCTTACCTTTGAGAGGCACCTTGACATCAAGGCCATAGAATAAAGGCAAGAGAGAAGAACAAGAATAGAAACAGAAACTGCAGAAGAAAAAGAAGAAGATTATGTAAATCTGAATTTCTGTAGAGCCACTCAGGTAGCACCACACCCTCAGCTTTTCCATATTGCTCAAATCTCCCCACTTCTCACAGGCACAAGTACCTTTTTGTTTCTGAGATCCGTGCATTTCATTTACCTGTTAGGCAATGACAGTGTTCAGCTAACATCAATTCGTACATTTCAGAATTGAGGGGCGGTGGGGTCCTCACAGATCACTGATCTAAACTACTAAGTTTTTAGTTGAGAAAAATAAGCACAGAGCCATGCATCAGGTTTAATTTCACATAATTTCATACCACTGTGAGGGCAGTGAGTCCTACTTCATTCTATATCATTGTCTTCATCTTCCACGTATGGGGGAGCATCTCAGAAATACAAAACCTGATTAGAGCACTTAATCATTCATTAAGCTATCATTGTTTGTTAATGTGATAGGTTTCAGGCCCAGGATACAACAGGGAGAATATTAATGTGTAAGTTAAACATGTGATTAATTACCCTCAGTGGAACACCCGAGAGAGAAATGAGACACCATGAGTAATTAGTGTCCCACTGGGACGGCAGGTATTAACTAGGTCAGTCCTGGGTGAGGGAGGGTGTACATGTCTCCTGCTGGTGTGAAGTCTGTTTTACATCAGTGGGCATTTTAGGTAGTGCTGCCTGGTGTTCTTGTTGCCCTGTCGCCAAGGCAGACGGCTCTGTATTTGTCTTGTGTCAGTTAAACTGAGTGTGGTTTGTCTCTCTTTACCAAGAACCATCACTAAGTAGTAGATAATTGGATGAACAAATGTGCGCTCTGTAGCCCTGGTATATAATCGATGGTGTGCTAATTATAAAAGGTTATGGGTCAGGTCAGTTTTATAAAAATGTTCATCTCCTTGGTAGTTGGCTGTTACAGAGTCTACAAGTCTTTTGCTTACATTCCAGGAACTTCCTGTTAAATAAAGCGTCTTTGAGTAAGATCTATGTTTGGCCTTCCTGTGTTATGCATGCTATCTGCATATTTGCTTTTTTGCCACCACTTATAAGGTTCTCACTTCACTAGAGCAGACTTCTGCAAACAAGTTACAAGCAAGGTGCAAAGACCTATGTATCGACGACTAGTCGATTCCAAAAAGCACAAACTTTGTTCTTTTTGGTTAATTCTTTGAAGATACAGCCGTAGTAGGAGAAGCTAAAGAAAGAGAAGAATGGAAAACTTCCAACTATTTCATCTTTAATGAAATTACTAGTCTCTGCAGTTTACTGGGCAGATCATGACATGTGGAGCCAGACTCGCTGACTCCTTGGTCTTGATTTGCTACAGTTTGGTTAGACAATCGTAGGTAAGCTGTTTAATCTCTTGGATCCACTCTTTTCTTATCGGTATAAAAAGGTATCATAACATCTGCTGTGTCTGTCTCATAGAATAGTTATGAGAATCAAATGAGGTGACGCCAACCGTGCTTTGCACATGGCAAACTGCCTTACAGGGTGGAGGCAGTTTTGCTGGGTTAGTTGTTACCATCTGACATATACGAACTGTGTGTTTGGAAGTGGGCAAAAAAGAAGTGAAACTGAGTACCTTGAGTAGGTCCTCGAGTATTTCAAAAGAAAGAATGAACAGCGTTTCTGATGTAAATGACCTTCAGCTTTTATTAGGCTGGGCTGTGAGTAGGAATGAGGTCAAGTAAATCGAATGTCCAGTTAAATCTCATCTTTCTCTCAGATCTCTTCAGAAATCAACGAGTTTGTTTGTAAAGTGGTTTAGTTTACGATTTTATGTGTCTTTATTTTTCATTAAATTCATCACAGCATCATCACACGTGTCTAGGAAGTTCAGATCTATAATGTGCTAAGTAAAAGGATTGTGAAAATGTTCATGTTAAAATTTGACCATGAACATAATTTTAATCCTCTGTCCCCTAAAATTTCCATGGGATCTATTTTAAAAAGGGCTGTGGTTGTACCATGACTAGTTGTACCCTCACCTGTTTTCAAAACCTCAGCTGACTAGGGAGTGAGTGGTATAACATTTCGGAGGTGGAGGAGCCACGATTTCTTTTTAGAGTTTATCCACGGACAGAGCATGGCCAAGAGCAGGCCACTCACAAGTGTCAGAAGCATAAGATGTTAGGTGGCCCCTGATGGCTGGGGAGGCTGAGAGCAAGCCCTGTCTTTCATGGGCCTTCCCACCATCAATGGAACAGTAAACTCACTTCTTGGTTTATTG
Organism: Hystrix cristata; assembly: GCA_004026905.1. Taxonomy (NCBI): domain Eukaryota; kingdom Metazoa; phylum Chordata; class Mammalia; order Rodentia; family Hystricidae; genus Hystrix; species Hystrix cristata. The sequence goes on from PVJO010006751.1 coordinate 45,535, forward strand.
TACTTCACCTTTCCCTCATTCAATCCTGTAGAATTAAATAGGTTACCTATTTAGTTCTGAAATGAAGGAGATTTGAATTTAAAATTTTGAGAAAATGTACACTCTAGGGGTAGAAAATTTTTTAATTATATTTTTCATTTGGACTTACACTTTTTAGCGTTTCTTAATTTTCACATGGGACCTGATTTGTTCCTTGTGGGACCCATGACAGGAGGTGAGCGCGAGCAAGCATTATCATTCCCGTTTTATAGAAATGTCTGACATGTAAGACATGCAGTCACTTACCAAGGTCAAATGGCATCTGAAGACAGCTGTACCAGAACCTGGGTGCCTGGTGATCTTGCTACTACACTCCACCAACTCCTCCTGACCTCACGCATGGGCAACTATAGATAATAGCTACTTGGAGATAACTGTTTGGGATGAACCAAATTCTAATCATTGTCTCAGGATGGTTTGCTATTTTCTTCTCACGTGCCATGGAAGATATTGCAAAAGAGCTACATACTTTTTAAAATACAGTTGTTCAGGTAGTGACTTTTAGTCATGAGATTGGGATGCCAGAGAAAACCTCTTTGCTGTCCTTTCTGTGTTCCTCAGGGGGATGCTTCAAGCACCTTGGGCAGGACAGTTCTTTGTTACGCAAGACTGTAGCTCTCAGCCACATGCTCAGCACCACTACTTAAGCCCTGTTGGTTGCTGCTCCTACCACACACTCATTTCCAAGAGCTCTCTTCACCAAGCAGTATGTTTTTCCTTCAGAAACCATCAGCCGGCCTGGAAAGGCAGTTTCTCTTTCAGACTCTGGCAATGTGACAGTCTACCATGTGTCAACTTGAGTTTTTGAAATTTTTGTTGGGGTGAAACTGTAGCATAAGGATGAAAGGGGTTTTAAAAATAATAATGGGGAAGATTTTTTCAAAGGGGCTAAAGATTTTTAAAAGAAGGAGCAAAGTGCAGTAACAAAACTTAGAAGAAACTCTTGGAGAGGAAACAAAGACGAAGAAGGGGAAATTGAAAAAAGAAAATAATTACAGAAAAGAATAAGAATCAACACAAAGGGCAAAAGTGTGAAGTCCAGGCGACTAATGACACAGCCTGGCGGGAGTCCTGGCACCCTCAGGAAGGCGAGTGCTACATGTCCTGTACCTATGCCCGCTTGTGCCAGGTCCACAATAGTGAGAAGAGAGAAAACGCAGTGAATAAAATCAATATTGGTTTCTGGTTAAACACAAAAGAAAACAGACACTGAATTTAACACATACCTTTTCTTCTAAGTCTTTTATCTGCCTTTTCTGGATATCTGTTTTATCTTCTAAGTCACGGATTCTCTGAAGAAAGAAAAAGGAAAATATGAAAATGTTAGTAGGTGTTAAATTATACAGAAGAATTGTTCACCAAACAAAAACACATCCATTTTTATAAAAACATTAACTAGTACCAGCTGGAAGTATGACATAATACATGTTTCTATATCCAGCAGGTTGTTGCATATTTCGAAAATTACCCAGACTTATGGTGGAAAATTACTGTCACTGATTGTATTTTTAAAACATTTAAAGCCTCAGATCAAAGGGTCTGCAAGAACACATTCCTTTCCCAGGAGAGAGGGGTGGATCCCACCACAGCGACATCTGGCTTGGCAGGGGACATGAGCTGGAGCAGGATGCCGGGACACTAGTCATTGTTAGGAGAGTGGTGGGTTCCAGATCCCGTGAGCAACGAACAAGCTTTGTTTGGAACCTTTTGGATTGAGAGTTTCTGTGCTGTATTTGTACAGTAAAAAAGGCCAAAGCTGACGTTTGCAAACATAAACAATCCTGTTGCCTTTTTTTTTGTTGTTTTTTGGTGCCAGGGATCGAACTCGGGGCCTTGTGCTTGCAAGACAAGCACTCTAATCACTGACCTAAATCCCCAGACCCCCTGTTGCCTTTTTCTAAGCTTTATTTTCAACTTTATTTCAACCCTGTGTTTCAGGGTGGAATTTCCTCACAACAGGATTGACCAATTCTTATAAAACAGTAGAGTTTTAAAAAGTTCTCAGAAGGGAACTGATAAACTAGCGGGAAAATTATAGCTAAAACAGCACAAATAACCGTAAAGACAAAAAACCTCTAGGACACTTTGTACTTACCTGTGAACTGTGTATCCAGATTCCACTAATTTAAATAGTATGGACTGTATAGCAACATCGAATACACAATTATTTTACAAGTTAAAAAAATCTCCACAATTACAGCTGTCAACCTAGAAGCTTTTTGTGCTCATCTACATGAGCATACAGAGCCAGCTTGTTATTTATTGACTCCTGTTGGGAAAAACTAGAAAATAGAGAACTGGAGCCTGAGAAGAAAAACTGGAAGTCGAATAGGGTGATAATATACAGCGAGGTTTTTATAATGCAATGTAGAGAGAGAAATGGGAAGCTAAAGCAAAGTATACTTGAACTTGGACATTAGATCTCTTTCTTTCTGAAACAGTAGTTCTCAACTGGGGTGATTCCTCCCTACTATGGCAATGTCTGGATATTTTTTAAATAATAATTTAAAGTAGATAATTAAGTGATTATCAGTATACTCATAAATTTAAAGTAGAGAATTCAGTGATTGTTAGTATATTCATAAATTTGGGCACCCATCACTGCTGTCGCGTGATCTGGACTTTTTGCACTGTCAAACCGAGAGTGTGTGCACCTGGCATCTGATAGAGGCTAGGGATGCTAATAAACATCTTGCGATGCACAGACAGTGCCATCCCTGCTCCTAAATAAGAAATACTCATCTGGTTTGGAGTGTCAGTTCATCAGTGCTGAGACCGAGAAAAAATGCTCTACAGGAAAAGGGCTGAGGGTTTTGCAGGAAGTGCTGGTGTGTTTTGGTCAGAGTGAGAGCATCAGAGTCGATCTTGACATGATATGACAATAAGTGCTGGAGAGCGGGACATGACAGGAATGATTACGGTGCACATACGGGTAATATGTGTGCTGCCATGTATTTTAGTGGTGCTGCCCGTATTCTGACGTAAAAGAATAAATTTGCTAGATACGTTTACATTGAGCATGCAAGCAATTCCTTGGCATGACTCCTGGATGTTGAGGTAAGAATCATATTGTGAGAACATGAATAGGAGAGATTACTGAAGGACTTCATTTGGCCGTCAAGTCAATACTTGTTGGACACCTCTTACGCTGTTCAAGACTATACTGGACGCAGTGGTGAACACAGGCATCAGTTAGTTCCTGATCTCAGAGAACTATGAGATCCAGATGGGAAGACAAAATTTAAAACTCAGGGAATAACAAAATTAAGTAGAAAAGGTAAAACAATGGTAAAAGAAATGGTAAAACAATGGCATGTATAAGTTTGCTGCCAATCTCCAATTCCTAGTACAGTATTTGGCACAGAAAAGCTGTTTGCATATATTTGTTAAATGAATTAATTATGCTGTGGGTGTGATTTCTTTTTGTTTCCATTCCCTTTCCATACAATCCAACAGGAAACTACATCCAGGCCACAGTAGATCCCTAGTCTACCTACTTCTTCTTATCTCTACTGCTACCAAGCACAAATCATTGTCATCCCTCATCAGGTCTGGTGAGGTAGTTAGCTACCCGCTCTTCCTGCCTCTTATCTTGTCCATTCTAAGTCCATCTATGATGGCCCATTGGAACTTTTCAAATGTGAAAATGACCACTGCAGTTTCCTCAGTTTACAAGGCTGGGGAAGAGAAAGAGAAAAAGTAAGCAGAGTTGTGTTCAGAATAAACCCAAACTCTTGCAAGGGCCTACATGGTCTGGCCTTTACTTATCTTTCCAACTTTACTTCAGTCAGCTTCACTCTGATTGCATGCTCCAGCTACAATGGCCTTTTTTCTGTTTCTTGAATGTTCTAAACTTATACCTATCCCAGAAACTTGTCCTTTATCTTCTGGATCCTTTCCCCAAATCTTTGTGTGGTTCTTTCCTTAAGTTTTAGATATCTTTGGAGAGGCCTCTTTGACTAGCAAATCTAAACTGGCCAATTCTACTCCCAAATTTACATACATATTGTATAATTTTCTCCGTAGCACTATTGGCACTCTTGGAAATTGCCTCGTTATTGTTCATTTGTGCTGTGGCTTTGTTCCTTTCCTTCTACAAGATAGATGAGAGCAGAGACTCTGCTGTCTTTCTTCGCCATCACATTCCCAGCAGCTGGCATCCAGCGGGCCTTCAGTATAGTTTCAAATAAATATATTAACAAGATATGAAATATAAATTTTGTTAACCAGGGAAAGAATCTTGAAAAGATGGATCATTAACTGTGACTGGAAAAATGGGAATATTAGAATAAATGCAGTGGCAATTGAAGGTCATTTTAAGGGGAAGCAGTCATGCAAAGAAAGGCACAGAGGTGAACAATCATGGTCCGAGTGGGACCAGGAAGTTTCCACAAATGGAGCGAAAAGCATGCACTGGAAACTGTCCCAAGAGGGTTTTTGAAAGAAGGATTAACCAGTTAATAAAGGATCTGAAGAGACCTGTGCAGGACTTGACTCAAGTGGATATCGGGGCCAAGGGGATTTTAAGTAAGAATGTGCCATCAGAAAAGGTGAGAAGAATCTATGATGATATACACTGTGGGCTGGAGAGAGAAGAGAAGGAAATCTCCCATGATACATGCACTTGTTTTTTTAAATGACATTTGTCAAGGTATACCACAAGTATTTTTCTTTATGTTAGGCTTCTGTGTTTTGTGAAGGTCGGGCCCATGGAGAATTCTTTGTGTCTAGCACAGTATCTAGCACTAGCAAATACATTTAAATGTTTGACTAAATGCACAGATAATGGAATGGGTCACCTTAGGAGGCATTTGGCAGCAACTGGAAGCTGTTCCAGAAATGAAAGGTCTTGCACATGCCCGTGGTTAGAGATGTGAACAAAACTGACCAGCATCAAAAGTGCTTTCAGGAGGAATGCTGTTTGGATGTGGTGCTACTTTAATTCTTGGAAGTAAAGGAGAAGATTCCAGTATTTCTAGCCTGAGTAATTTGGGATAAGGTCATTCTACCAACCAAAATAGGTAGGTTTGGAGAGAGGAGAGAAGCAAGAACAACAATGAATATGTGAATTTACTTTGAAACATTCAGCAAAAATGTCTAATATATGGCTAGTGATATGCTTTACATGTTAGAGTCCATTACATAATTATATGTAGGAGAATCCTGGCCAGCATCTTCTAGAGTAATTCTCTGAAATTAAGCCAATGTGTAAAAGAGAAGAAGGGTAAGAAAATAACTGGGCAAAGCATATTTTTAATAAATATTTGTTTCAGAGATGAAAAATGTCAGTGGAACTCTCTGAGGCTGGGAAATAACATGTGCCTATCTGCTCAGGCTGGATCACTTATACAAACAAATGCACTTCTTTTGGCAGTGAAATACACCAGCTTCTACTAGTTAAAGAGAGACTCAAATGGAATGACATGGGTTTTAGCATATGTAAATTTAGGTGTCTATTGCTCCATCTTAATAATGAACCCTTCTGTGGTTCCATGATATAACTTCCAATTTTAAAAAAGTAATTAAATGATATTGCAAATGAAGAAGTTTGTGCAGAAGACACTTTTAACCCTTGACCAAAGGAAAGAGTGTCTCCAGCAGCACCCCCCAAACCAAAAACAAAACAAAGGAAAGAATGTGCGAAGTCATGCAATGAGGTAACAGAGTCTTTTACTAAAGCCTTTAAAAACTTAGGTAATGTGTCAAAATCCAAACCTTCATGATGGACTCTGAATGTATGTCGACAGAAACATGCACGTGTTTATCACCTCTGGGACCAGCGACTTCAGAGTTTCCTGCTAACTTGGGCAAACTGTTAAGAGTCTAAGCATGGGCAAAGCTCCTGTTTGCATCTGAGGTGGGATAAGTGTCATTTCTCATGAATTGCTCTTATTGATGTCATAAGATAATCTCAATACCTTTCCTACTCACCTTAATCTCTGAGGCCCACATGATTCTTACTTCATGTGTATTCCTAACTGGATCTAAAACAGTTGCTTATTACAGCTGTAAATACTGAATACTGCAGCCTGGCATGTTCAATCCTGAAATTCTTAATGAATCTACTTTTATAACAAGAGCTTTATCCTTCACTTGTCAGACTATAACATGAATGAAGAATTGGAATTAAGAATTTTGTTGGAAACTAGTCCCGGATGTCTGTTTTGAATCTTGCTAGTCTAGATGAATCACAGATGTCACAGCTGACTTGAGCTGCATGTGACAGTACTGTGTACTGGTTTTATCTACCAGTCTGGGCGTCAGGCAGACCTGGGGTGCGATCCTGACTTTGTTGCTCGCTATCTGTGTCATCTTGGGCAAATAATTTAAGAGCTCTTGTCTCCAAAATTGGGTCAGTAAAAGTACTTACCTTCTGGGGCTATTATGAAAATTAAATGAAATGATGTAAACACAGTTTAGTTCCTGGTATATAGCAAATGTCAGTCAGTATACGGTAGTTTCCAGACTTTGTCGCTGTTTAGTCTAGGAATAGAGAGAGAGGCCCTTGTTCTCTTTCGCTCTGTTTAGATTATTTGATGAGGCTCGGTTATGGACCAGAATGAGTAATAAGAAGGAATCATTTCTGCCCTGGAGAGACAGTGACCTGCTTTCCTGCATAAAGGGCAGTCAGGCTCTGGAAGACTCAGAGGGTATTTCACAAAGGGTAGTTCTAAGAATGATAGCACTGTGCAATGCTTCTGAAGTGCCAACTTTCTCAAGATTGAGTTATTATGAAACTGTCATCCAGTATTGAAGGATAGGAGAAAGCAATAATTACGCATTGTAGCCTTCGAAAATCTCCTGAGCTTCTCCATACTTATACTCAATACCATGTAATTAGTACTGAGTCTCACTTGCTTAGTACTAACTTACACAGATGTAGGGACTCGCTCCTCACCTGGTGGGCTTGCTGTAAGAGCTCCATTCTCTCCTGGAGAATCTGACAGTCATACTCTCTGCTCTTCCTCAGCATTTGCCGCCGTAACTTTTCTACTGCCGTCCTTAGCTCCTCTTGCTGTTTTTCACTTAATAATTCACCAAACTTGATAACAGTTTCTTGCTGCAGAGCATTGTACAAAGTAGCTTCTAGTTCCTGGATTCTCTGGCAAATAGAATCAGAAAAGTCTAACTTTGGAACTGAGCATTTACGTGTGGTGCAGGGAACGTGCATGTGTGGTGTATGTGCACACAGACGTGTGCTTTAGTCTCTCTGATCTTAGCGACAGAGGGGATTCCAAAGCTTCTCCAGCCCAACTCCCCCTCTGAACATTTCATTTCTGATAGCCCATAAAGGTCATCCAGATTACACACTAACAACTGTAATGGGGGAAATTTGTGTTCTTTCTTGGGAACTTGTCTGTTTTATATACTTTCCATTTATAGAAAGCCTTTTGTTACAATAAGTACACTCCTTCTATTCTTATATGTAGTTGAGAGTAAATTTTCTCTCTCTTCCACTTGACAGTCCTTCAGGTATCTGAAAACAACTATCATAGTGAACCAACTTTTAGAAATAAGTGGTCTAGGTTAGAACAAAATGCTTGAAATTGGAGATATATTTTCATCAACAAAATGCCACCACTCTTTCCCATGATAATCTTCTGTACTTGAAGATAGCTTTATGGTCCCTATGTTTTTTCATGAAATAAAAATTGGGAAATATGATCTAAAAATGGTCCAGGGTTGTAGAATTGGTCAATTTTTTAATATACTGAGATTTATGGCTTCTCTAGCAATATCATTTCTCTGAGTCCTCTCTTTGATAGCTGAAGCGTTTACTATCTCTTATATCTCAGGTTTTTTTTACCCACTTCAGATACAACTACCAAAATCTATAGTCTTATTCCTTTTAACTTTCACAAGAGTGGACATGTCCTGACAGGGGATGCTTTCCTAGGTCTTGTCCTTGATTCAATATATCTCGTCTTTTTAATGTTAAATATGGTTTTCCAAATGAGAATGCAATAGTTTCGGGAGCTACCTAAACACTCAGCTTAATTTTATTATGTATAGGTAAGAGAGATAAGTGTGAAAGGGTAGGAAGTGAAGGAAAATCACTTGTTTCTTTCTTCTCTAATTAGGACCAATTCTCATTGTCTTTTTGTCCTCATCAAGCAATGATATCATCCTGTATTCATTTTGGAAGAGGAAAACTGATTCATCTTTGTTACAAGCAGGAGATGTCTCCTTTTCCAAAAGTGACTCAAGCTGCTTCCAGGAAAGCATTATAAAAACCTCTGCTAGCAACTTCTTGAAATATTCCTCTAGTTTGTTCTTTTTATGTTGATGCATGGTTATATTAATAGGGACAGGGCACAAGGAGAGAAGAAATATGAGCTGTAATCCACCATAAGGATTCTTGCAATATAAATTTGATAGGGGGGAGGGATGAGATGTAATGTTCCATCACCTCAGTCTTCTGTGGGAGAGAGAAAGGCAAAGTCCCTTTCCCAACACAGCCTCCCTCAATGTGGCTGCATTAGGTAATTAAGGCTGCAGTATCTGGAGCCAAATCTACATAATACCCATTTACCAACTTGGGCAAAATTTATACTCTCTAAGCCTTACTTTCCTTTTGTGTAAGAAAGAATAACAATGTTACCTACAACTCATAGGATTGTTATGACAAATTAATTAAAAATATAAACAATTTATTATTTTACCACTATCTTAGACTTCTGAACGACTTGATCAGATTAAATAAAATTTTCTTTAATCTACACTGCCAGCCAACATATCCTTCACCTAAATATTATTTAACAATACATTTATTTTTTAAAAAATAAAGTATAATTACTAAATGCTGTATGAATATTACAACAGAGAGATAAGGATGTTTTGTTCTAAAATCAGAGCTTAAACCAATGAAGAAGCTACCTGCATGTCCTGATCTATTTAAATACATGGCATGGCAAGTTAAATAAGATGCCTCATTTCATTACTATGTAACATAAACCTTCTGATTTCTGATGCTTGTTGTACTCACCATGTAAGCCTGGTCAAGAGCCTGTTTCCTGTAGTCTAGTTCCTCTTCTAGATACCCTTTTATTTTGCAGAACTGTTCCTATAATAAAAGGCCATATCGACAGAGTCAGGTTAGTTAACTTGAAAGTGACACATAAATTCTATTGATTAATGTTTTCTCTAATTCCAACATAAGACAAATCACTGGTATTTGTAGAGTCATAGAATTTTATCTGTGAGGGAAGTAGTTCAACTTTCACAGTCTCACAGGGAATCTGAAAATCAATAGAAAGAAGCATAAAAGATATAATGAAAAATCCACGTGGAATGCTTTAAGCGATTTTTACACCAATCTGAGAGGATGTGATTAAGTACAGCTTTTGACAAGATAAGTGTTACATAATAGGTCTGTCTGTGTAAACCCAGTCTGCCCTTTGTATCTGCTGGTTCTGTAGCCAGGGACCCAAGCAACTATGAGTGATAATATTTGAAAAAAATCACATCTGTACTGCACAAGTACAGACTTTTTGTTTTCATTATTTCCTATAAATTACAGTACAACAACCAGTTACATAGCATTGGGTATTGCAAATAATGTAGGGATGGTTCAAAGCATACAAGAAGATGTATGTAGGTTATGTGTAAACACTGTGCCTCTTTTACAGTAGATCCGAGCACCTGTGGATTTGGGTATGTGCAGGAGGCCCTGGAAGCCATCCTTGGTGGACACCAAGCGATGACTATGTTGTCACAGTGCATTTTCAAAGAACAGTTTGGAATATAATATAGCACTACTGTGTAATAAAGACATTTAACTTACTCAAATCCACCTGTGCACAATTAGCAAGCACAAAGACAAATAACAATTTGAAGAGTAGGTGGTGATTCTGCCCACACTGCCCCTTGGTGAGTCGTTGCCAGCCATGGCCCAAAGCTCGTGTGAGCGGGGAGGCATAAACCTGACATTTCTTGGCTTCTTTTCAGTTCTTTGTGCTTCTCGTATCGTAAGCCTCTTGCCATCAGCAAGTAAAACTGTATCTTTATGTAAACATGGTCCCCAGTGTGAGTCAGTTATTCCTTTGGGTGCTAACCGAAGGAACCAGAACCTCCTCTAACCCTGGGGAAACTTCAGTCGACTGACTTTTCAGAGAATATACAGTAATCTTGCTGTCGATTTTTCTGATCACTCTTGAGTTCTTGATCACCCCTGACTAGAACAGTACCCAGCACAAGTTGATTGCTTTATTAACATTTGTGCATTTAAAGAGATTTCAAGGGCAAATCTGAATACAAACCGTTTTTGTTATATGTTTTGACTATAGAGCCTAACCTCTAGGTAAAATGTGAAATCTGTATAAAATACACGCAAATGATTTAAAAGCTGTGACAGGCCATAAAAACATAAGTTGCAGTTCTTATTATAATATTCCTTAACTTGATAGGAAATCACTACATGTTTTTTTCTACATAGTAATGATAACATTTACAAAGTCTCGTTATAAAATTCTACACATCACTGCAAATTAATGATAATCAATTCCTACATTTGGGGATTTAATTTTTTAAAGTGTGTTAAAACATCCATAACATAAAATTTATCACATTACCAATTTTTATGTGTACCATTCAGTAATGTGAAGCATACTCAAATTGTTGTGCAACCAATGTCCAGACCTTTTTCATCTTGCCAAACTAAAACTACTTCCATTAAGCAACTATTTTTCTTTCCCTCATCCCTTAATAATGACAGTCTACTTTCTGTTTCTATGAGTTTGATTACTCTAGGACCTCATATGAGTAATAATTATATGGTATTTATCTTTTTATTACTAGCTTATTTTATTTACACACTGTTATCAAAGTTCATACATTATTATAGCTTATGCCAGGATTTTTTTTTTTATTTGTTTGTTTTTTGTGGTACTGGGGATTGAACCCAAGGCCTTTCCTCTGGGCTATGTCACTGGGTCTTTTTTAATTTTTATTTTAAAACAGGGTCTCATTAAGTTGCTAAGTTGCCTGACTCAAACTTGTGATCCTTCTGCATCAGCCTCCCAGAGGCTGGCTTTATTTTTTTTTTTAAGGTTGAATTATATTAGAAAATATGGCACATTTTGTTTATTCATTCACCCAGCAATGGACATTTTGGTTACTGTAACCTTTGGGCTATTGTGAATAATGCCACTATGAATACTGGGTGCACAACTATCTCTTCTAGACCCTGCTTTCGAATCTTTTGGATAGACAAGGTCTGATCAAAATATACAGTGAATATTTAAATAAAAAATAATTTATTATAGTAAAAGACAGGTTAACCTTAAACCCTTCAAAACACCCCCCTCCCTTTGAATGCACTTATCCTATCTTTCTTGTCACTTTCTGAAGCAGTTCTGGAAATTCTCTTTTTGATAATAGCCATCCTAATAGATGTGAAGTGGTTTAGGGACTTTTAAAGTCAGACGTACAACCTCCGTTTTGGTTATTTTTACGTTGTAACTGTATGCACTCGAAGAGTTATTTAGTTCAAAAAAAAAAAAACCACCTAATTCAATTTTCTTCAGCTGTAGTTTTGGAAATGTGACCAAATATAACATGCTTTTTTTGGAGACTATAATATAACTTGAAATTGCTAAATACTTCTCAAATTTTAACTTGTGTATCTTAGCACAATTTGAAAACATTCTGTACCTCTCTGTACAAAAACTAATAGGAAGATTACAAACTTTCATTGGTGCCAGATAAAACCCGCAGAGACAACTTTGATTTTCCATTTCCCTTACAAGTGTTCCTTAATTGTTATGCTACCCTGTCTTTGTACTCACCATGTCGCTTTCCAGTTCCATCATTTTCTGGTGTAAGGCGGCCTCTGCTCCTTCAATCTGCTGGATCCACTAGGGAGATAAGAAGACAAAAGTGCCTGACATGTTTGTTTTATGGGGTACACACCTCGTGGACTGTTCGCCTAGGTGCTCGGTCTCCTCCCCTTACATTTCAGGAGGCAGGCCGAGAACTGACATGAAAACCTGATGCATTTTTATCTCTAAGTTCAGACAAACGACTACATATAGTCTCCTGTGCAGCATTCATTCAACGAGTGCGTGCCTTGACATCTCTCACGCATCAGCTACCGTGCTAGGCTCTGGGGCTGCGATGGTGAACAAGACCAACAAGGTTTTTGCCTGCACTGGAGAACACATAGGAGGCTTTCTTAGAAATGACAGCCCCACCAAAGTCTGAAGAAAAAGAGATGTTTGGGGAAAAATGAGGAAGTTCCAAGTAGAAGGCAAAACACTGCTGTCAACAGTTCCAGGTTGGAGGGAGCATAAGGAAGAAAATTAATTTTTCAGCCTATAGAACAGATTGCAGCAAAAAGTAATTATTTTAAAGTGGAGACATTTTAAATAAGTTGCACAAAAAGAACTCACCTTCTTCAATACTCAGAATATAGTATTCTGTTATGTGGTATTGATGTCAGCATTGATAAACACCTGGAATGAGTTTAGACTTTGAGTAATATGGGACGATCCTATCTCATGTAGGTTTAATAGAACAAGTTATTATACAGGATCTCTATCATGTTAGATGTCTGCGTATACCTCAGGGAGGCAATTGGGCATCATAATCAAGAGGGAGGGTGATGGACAGGGACTATGTGGGCTCTGGTTCAGTCCTCCCTTTTAGTGGCTGTGTGGCCTGGAAAGGCAACCTGCTTTCTCTGAATGTCAAGTTTCTTATCTGTGAAGTGGGGTTAATAATAATGTGAAGATTAAGGATGACATTTGTTTGACGTGCTTTCATACTGTACCACATGTACTAGTGTATCACACTACCAAGGATTCTTTTTAGTTTATCATGATAGATTATGTGGTCAGCTGGGCATTTCTGCATACTAGAGCCTGGATATTTATGGAGAGACACCATGTCCGACCATTTCTAGGCTGCAGGGATTGTGGTGAAAGGAAAAAGCCACATTGAGATCAGTGAAATATTAATCTCTCAGTTCTTTGTACATACACATAACTTCCTCTTGAAACTCATTTTAGTAAAAAGCCGTGGCTTCTGGTATACTGTCAAGTTTCACCGAAATCTTCCTCTTCCTTGCTGCCCTACTGTCACTGCAGAACAAAATCTTTATAAAGTCATCTTTTTAAGAGTACTGTGAACTTTGCTGGCTAAAGTGTGAGCTTTAGACAAGGAGATACATGTTGGCTCCTGATCTTTACCACTTGTGTAACCCAGGACAAGCTACTGAACATCCCCAGCCTTAGTTTCCTCGTGTGTAAAATGAGAGTAGAGGTGCCTCAGACGGGTTGTGAGGAGCAATGAGTTCATGTATGTCCAGTGTTTATTGCAGTACCTGGCCCAAAATATTTTCTCACTTAAGGTGACTGCTATTACTTTTAATACAGTAAGAATCTAGAATTTATTGTTGCATTTTACATAATAGGCACAACCGGATTTCCTTTTTTCTCATTTTTTTCATAATTTCTAATTTTTATTAGTACATGTTTGCAGTACATAATGTTTATATTTCTTGTGTGGAGTTGGTACACATACATAACATATCTGACTTCTGTTTTGTCCCCTTTCCTCCCCTCCCCCTCCATCTCTTGATCCCTTTCCCATCTGAGAAAGATCTATCTCCCTACTTCTATTATCTATCTTTTATTCTCCCCTTTCTTTGTAATTTCTCATATAAGGGAAACCATGAGATATTTAAACTTGTGTGTCTGATTCATTTCACTTAATATTGTGGTACAATAGGATTCCCGTGTTGGAATTTGGTCTAGGTCTAAACTCTGGCTCTCATGCAGCAGACTGTCTCAAATTCGTGGCCTTGGAAAATCCAAGGCTGATGTTGAAGTTGCTTGGTAGTAGGAACTTGTCCGCGGATTCTTACAACAGGCAGTGACCTTAATCTGGCAAGGTCTGCACAAGAAGCAGCGGCACAGACCACACATGCCTGGTTTTAGGGTCTTAATTATCTGCTTCTTAAACCTCCACCACCACAGTGCAAAGAACACAGTCACCACTCTGTGTTTGTTTGCCTGGATCGGACAGATGAGTGTTCTGCAAAGGAGTTAAGTGGAGATGCGTGCTAATTCACCACAGCTCTAATAACCCAGTTCCTGTGTGCTCTGCACGGCCTGCTTCCAATAGGATGCTCTTGGGGAAATTTGGTGCCACAGTCACTATTATGGAGTCCAGCTCCAGAGTATGATTCCATTGACTTCCAGCTGTGGGACCTTTGGCAGTCACCCACCTTCTCCAAGCTTCAGAGTCCTGTGTCAAATGGGATAATAAATTCTAGAGTCAGCAGTTAGTGCTCAGCGCCAAAGAACCATTGTGCAAGTGTTTGCCATGACTAAATATACTTTGCACTTCACTCGCACAAGACATCAATTGATTTAGATTGACGAATCTAAGTAAATGTGAAGTGTGCAAGACTACTTTTCCTGTTTTTCATTTCCCTAGTCTGTGTCTTTCATATTAGTTATTCTGTGTTTTCTTCATGGTGCTAAACCAAGGCATTTTTTTTTTTGTATTAAAGAATTGTAACCCTTCATGGCTTCAACTTAATGAGACTCTGGCTGTCATTACCAAATAAATGTCCAGAACTCGTGGTATGCATTGTGCTTTGTCTTTGTGTCTCCCTCCGTGTTACTGGAACAGTGTTTTGTGGACATCCACAGATTCACTCATTTACTTCTTCAATGAACATTTGTTGATCACCTATTTTATGTGCTGCTCTGATGGAAAGTTAGGATAAAAAACAGGAGAGGAACTAGATGCTGTCTTTGCCCTCATGGGACTTAGTGTCTAGTGGGAGGTAGAGGGAGCTGTAACGAAAATAAGTGGCTAGTGGCAATATAGTTGGTAAAACCCAGGAGCAGAAGCACAGGCCACTGTGGAAACCTAGAGCTAGACACCTTACTGGGCTTGGGTGAGCAGGAGGGCTTCTCCATGTATAGGGAGGTCTAAGGATTAAATAGATTTAGCTAGGCAAAGGTAGACAGAGAAAACGGGAAAAGCCTCCAGGTAAGGAGAACAGGGTAAATGATCAATGGATAAAGACAGAGATGGAGACAGAGACAGAAACAGGGTACAGGGAGAGAAAAGGAGAGGGAGAAGAGAGAGGGGTACTGGAGAAATAGGTAAGAACCAGATCCCAGGGGACCCTCTGGTCAGGTTCTGAATTCTGGGGACAACGTGTTGCTATGAACCGGCTGGGGAGTGGAGAGGAAAAATCATCATGCTGTAGTTAAATTATGAGGAAAGTGGATTTTTGAAGAGCAAATTCCAGCTTTCATGTCATTTCATATGTAAATACTTCAATATACATTTCTAACAAATAAACCCTTCTTTAAAAATATAGCCATGGGGCCATGGTAATATCACACTTTGCAGAATTAATATTAATTTCCTTTGTCATCTGGTACCTGGTTGCCAACGGACAGCAAAATGTCTTTAAAAAACACTTGGTTTGCATAAATCAAGATATAAAAGATTGTTTCAATATTTCTTAAGTATCTTTTTATAACAACACTTTTCATCCCCCCTTGTCCCCTTATGTCCTTATTTTAAGTAAAATAACTATGTTCTTTGACTTGTAGAATTCCTTAATTTCAGATTGAAGAAAGCTGATCACTTGTTCATTATTTTATTTGATTTTCAATAAGACTTTGGGCATTTTGTGAGGAGTACAATTCCCATTTTATCCGAACATGCCCACGTGATTCTCAGCTATGTGGGCATCTGCATTTGGCCGGCTCCTCTTCCCTCTGCTTTGCCATTTACCAGGTTTAGACACAAGGGGGCGGAGCACACTAGTGCTGCTTTTCTTCCTGCAGGGTCCCTGTATCAGGCTTTCAGAATGAGACTGCAGAGAGCCACCACCAAGTTACAGAATTAGTGGGGAACAATAGGTATGTACGCATCCAAGGAAAGAATGTGTTGAGAGCAATACTCCAGCATGGAGGAGTTGCTTAAATAATGCACTCCAGAAGGTTTCTCATTTTCTAAGAATGATGTATTTTGTAAGGGATTTCAAAGTAAAAATTACCCACTCCAAATCAGTGAGTAGAATTTTCTTTTGTATATTCTCATCCTGTCTGGGTTGGATCGCATTTATTACACATTCAGTAGCACAAAGTTATGTGCAAAAGGAATGTTCTTCACACCCTGTGCTGGTCTTTAAGTGTTAAGCCAGACACAGAGATGAGTTGAAATGTTAGAACGACTTATTACCTTCTCTGCTAGGGACAGCACAGTGCTGGCCTGAATTATGGCCACTTGTTCTTCATTTCTTAAATTCTGTAAAAAATAAACAAGAAAGGCAGTAAGACAAATATACTTCTGATATTTATGCTATAGAAAAGAACTGCTGCCATCGACAACTACTATATATACGTGCAAGGAACCTTAACAAATTCCTGTGATTTAGGAATAATTCCTAACAAAGAGTGAATTCAAAAGCCCACAAGAGGCATATTAAATGTGATTTTTGGGTGGGGGGTGCCGGGGATCGAATTCGCAGCCTACCACTGAACTAAATCCCCAGCCCCTAAATGTGATTTTTACGGTTTGACTTTTGTCACTGCCAGCATACTTTACAAAGAGTCATAATAAAAGAAAAAAAAATGAAATAAAGCAGCAGTCTCTTCATGGCAGTTTTGATGTGATTTCATTGATATTCTTCCCTCCTTTGACAATTTTTCAAGGGAAAAAATGGTGACTTCTTCAACCAACATGTGCCATTCGTCTTGTATCACCATGAATGATCCTCCCATTGAAGTAATACGCCTTGACCCTATCTGGAAGGAGTTTTTAGAAAGCAAAGGATAATAGCTTTCTGGTCTGTTTTTATGAAGCTGCCAACAGCCCAGCACTTAGCAGCATTTGCAACTGCCTGATTGATTAATTTTACACTGGATGCCTCTAAGCAACAGTCAGCTGGTAATTAGCTTTAATCACTGCAGATGTGGTCGGCATTCAGATCTGAGACCTGCTCGTGAAAAGCTCTTCGCCAAGTCCCATTTCTGTTACTGCCTTGTAGACCTCCTTAGCCAGGTCGTTCGACAATTCTAGATTCTCTCCAGGGAGCTACATCCTTGGGTGGAGGTAGCATCTCACTTGCTGTTGTTTGGTACATGATATACTGGGAAGTTTTTTTTTTACCTCTATGTAGGAAAATTTATATCTTTGCCCTACCCATACTTAATCATACTTACCCCGTTATCGCCCAAGATATCGAGCTGCTTTATGAGATCAGGGATGTTCACATCCTGCAAAATCAAGGAAGTGCATTCAAGCCAAAGACACACAAGTAGCCTTCCATCTCACCAGTGCCAGAAAGCTGGGTTAGAAAAGATATTTCAGGACCTCCTTTTGTGGGTGGTTTTTAATCAAGGACAACCGCTTTTCAGTTTTTTTCTTACAAGTCATGTGAACTTTGGAAAGCTTTCCTAATTTTCTCAGATACAAATGGAAATAATAATACCTATTTCATAGGTTGATATGGAGGATACAGAGACTGAGAAAATGTGCGGTATGAAGTAACGACTGAGGATATGGCCATTAACTTTTTAATCTTCTAATTCTATTTTTTCCAGTTACAAAAGATTTCAGGCAGAGAGAAAAATAATATAAGGAAACAATCAGTGTCTTCTAATTAGAGGAATACTAGTCCGGTTGAATTTTGCCTGTGATGTAGGAAACTACAGTAGATATCTCTTGTTTTAGATGCTTGGCATTAATTTCATCTTATGGGAAGCAGCTTGTGTTTACTCTAGTCCTGGAGTATTTAAAGGAGCTGGACTCCATTTCAAACAGTTTTCTAGAGTGTAAGTTATATCCACTGGATGAGGTTGTTTGTGATGCGTCTAAGAGTTAAAGTTCTAAGGAAAAGATAAAAACTGTTGCTTTTCGTTTAATTAATATTCAAGAAAAATTGCTTTAATTTGTAAATTTCCATGTAGCCCAAGAAGACCAGAATCTTAGATACCATGGAAGTTGTTTTTGAAGTGACAAGAAAGTATAATTTTACTATCTAATTTCTTGCCCACTTTTTAAACTTCATTAGTACCATTTCCTTCTCTTACTCATGTGCAAATAGCAGTATAGCATAGCCCTCCGCCAGGAAAGGGAAAATCTAGGTCTATGTCATAGGCAGGGAGCGGCCATTGAAGCAGGTGTGTTTGGTAGCTCAGAGTGGGATTAGGAAGGGCCATGCAGAAGGTAAAGGAGAGACCGGGAATAGGGGAGGCATCCCAGCTAGACCTCTGGAAGAAAGAGTCACAGTGCAATTGCATTCTGTTGGAGGGCAGTGTATTTTCTGGGAAACAGCCACCTCAATCCAACCTTAGTATTTAAAAAATAGTCCAGTAGCACTAGAGATAGAATTATGTATTATCTAGCAAGCAACAAGTTATAAGCCCTCAGCCTTCTCAAAAGAGAAAAATCTTCCCTAAACACATCAAAAGTGATAGTGAACTAGATAACTTCAAAGGTCTTTTCTAACTCTGAAATATCATGATAACAAATTTCACAATGACTAAAACGTTACAACACAGACTCAGCAAGTACGTTTTGATCTGACAACCTGAAATGTGCTTTTTGATGTACTGAATTTACTTCCTATTTCCCATAGATAATTAAGGGTAATTGTCTTAATAAATATGTTGACTCTTACCTTTTTTTGTGGTGCTGGACTGAACTCAAAGCTTGTGTATGAGCTGCATCCCCAGTGCTTTTTATTTTTTTAGCTTTTCCTAAGTCGTTCAATTGCCCAGACTGGGCTCAAACTTTTGATCCTCCTGCCTCGGTCTCCCAGGGTGCTGGAATTACAGTGTGTGCCACCTAGTTGTAACATTCTTTATTACTCTTTTCTAAATGATTATGGCTTCGGTGTTCTTTGCTATTACCATTCATATGTGTCACACATTTATTTTATATTCTACTGATTTTCCAATAAATTTTGGAAAATAGATCAAATAGATTTTCATTTCCTATGTGGTCTGTATCAGATGACATCCAGTGACTGAACAACAAAGTTATGGGCATTCTTCCCTTTAGAGTATCCCATTTTTCTAATTGCTACAAATGTAAAAGATCCAATGTCTGCCTACCTTGACGCCTTCTTTCATACAGTAGATCTGCAGAGCACTCACACCATCTGAGAATGGGTGAATTTGTAGATTAAATGGAGGGGACCGCCTCTCTCTCTCCTTGAAATATAGTGAAGCATGTGTGAGAATTAAAAAAAAAAATCCAATTAAACTCTAAACTAGTTCTCTCTTTATGCTATGGCAGCAGTTTATCAATATGTCATTAAACTCAAGATGTTCATGTTTCAATTTAATGGAAAAACACTGACTACTTAACTAAGAAGTATGGAAGAAAAATTATAGTGTCATTTAATCTTGCAAATTTTTTGATCAGGGAAATGCAGGAAGTGCCGTTCCAATTTAAACTGTATAAATATGTAAAACTTTCAGATATCACAGAGTTGTCTTGTCATGAGGTTTTTTTTTTTTTTGGTACTGGGGATCGAACTCAGGGCCTTGTGCTTGCAAGGCAAACACTCTAACCACTGAGCTAAGTCCCCAGCCCCGCCATGAGATTTTGTGGTAGCAAACAGCCTTTTGATTATTTAATCCACTCAATCTTTGTGAGCAAGATATGTAGGCTGCAGAAGTTGACTTACTCTTCTTCACTAAAGTATACCCACTGCTAACGTTTTATCCAAATCAAATTTGAAATAATCTCCAGAAGAAATATCTGGCAAAATGACAGAAGAATCGAATGGAAATTTTTCTTATATTTTAACATATTGATATATGTTCAGCCAGACCCTAAGCTAGATTCTGCACGACACAAATCAAAATCTGATTTGATGTATATGTTTTATTTACTAAACAAAACCCCAAAACAAACCCTTGAAATTTGGCCCAGTTAATCAAGTTACTTCCTGCAATAAATTATATTACTTTTAGCCTTCTTTTGCATCAACACGTTATAGGCTAAGCAGTTTACTTACAAATACAAATTTAATTATAAAACATTTTCATATAGCAAATTTGGAAATGTAATCCTTGAAGCAACACACTTCAATGAGTCAAAAATCAATGGACATTCTTTTTCTTTTTCTTTTTCTTTTTTTTTTTTTTTTTTGGTGCTGAGGATCAAACCCAGAGCCTTGTGCTTGCAAGGCAAGCACTCTAACCGCTGAGCTAAATCCCCAGCCCCAAGATGGACATTATTTACAAGCAATGAAATAATGATAAAGTTTGGATCTATTAGTTAAAGTATTTAAAGATCACTCATCAGACTCAGTTGTAAGGACACAGCACAAAGTGTGTGCAGGCTGAGTGACAGTCCTGAGTTGCCTCAAGGTCTCACCACTCACCAATCAGGCGACTTGGGCAAAGTATTTACTGTCCTTCAGCTGCCTCAGCAAGAAAATCTTAAGAGCATCCACAAAAACATGAATCTGAAACACCTACTTCAGCCCCTGGCCCCTAACGTGCTCAGTGCATATTCTGAGTGCTTATTTTTACTGTTGTCGCCATTTCCTTACTTCTAGCTCTAGGTTTCGAAACTCCAGCAGCTCATTCTGGTCTCTGGCATCCTGCAGTTCCTGTTGTAGCCGGTGATTTTCTGCCTCCTGTTTTTCTATCTAATAAAGTAAATCCTGAAGTTAGATGAGTACTGCAAAAGCAACTACAACTTCGCAAAGCAAGCGTGGATCATGCTCATTTACTCAGTGAATAAACCGTGAAAGAATCCCAAGCAGATGTGACTCAAGTGAGTCTCTGCTTTTCTTCTGGTTACTCTTCAGGTGGAGTTTTTGAGTCAGGGAGAAAAATGCAGGATGCATGGCTCTTTCTAGATAAAGTCTAGGCCTCCTGTGCATAGTGAATCCGAGATACTCACATACCCTTGTGGTGGGTCAGACGCAGCATACTAGAGCCTGACCGAAAGGTATGTGTGAAAGGGGATTGACATGTCTCATTTCTGGAATTCCCATTCATCAGATAAACACTTCCTGATTATTAACTGATAATTTATAATTTTATAGGCTTAAAGGGTGAAAAATGATGTTATAATTTGTAAATATGTGCCATAATTAAATCAGTTAATGTGTCCATCACCTCAAATACTTGTTTTTTTTGTGGTGATCACTTTTGAATTCAGTATCTTAGAAATTTTTAAATGTACAATAATATTTTTAAAAAGCAGGTTTTTTGTTTTTTTTTTTGGTGCTGGGGCTCGAACTCAGGGCCTTGCACTTCCTAGGCAAGCACTCTAACCAGTGAGCAAAATCTCCAGCCCCAAAAGCAGCTCTTATACAAAATTTTGCTCAATTCCAATTATCTACAGAATGAAGCCACACTTCTTAATAAGCAACTGAAAAACCTTAGTGATCTGGTTACCACCTAGCTTTCCAGTTTCAGCTGTTAGCAGTACCTCCCTCTGTGCATGCACGTGTGATCACACGCCAGGATCTAGTGCCCCCACTAGCTTATGAGCCGACTGTTCCAGGAGCTGCCTGACATCACCTCTCTGAAAAGGCTCCCCACCTTTTCTACACAGGAAATCCTACAGTTCTTTCATTGCTGAGGTCTAACATCTCTAAGAGCTTTCCCCGGACTGCCCACTCTGAGCTGACACCTCTTCCTTCAGTCTCCCTAGGTCCTTTCTTACAGGAACTCTAGTGCAGCCCTGTGAAGCACGGGAATCAGTTAGCTGTGTGGCAGCGCGTCCCCTGTAGACAAGGTCTACATCTGATTCCTCTGGATTTAGGGTATCATGCAGTCTTCATTAACTACAATAGGTCTGGGGCTTCCTTTAGCAGTAGCATAATAACTATCTAACATTTTGAATTCAGAAATACAAATGGAGACACTTTTCTTAAATTTATAGACGAATTTTACTTCCCCAAACATAAATATTTAAAGTAAAATGTTTAGCTTTAGTGTCACTGTTGCTTTCCACTTACTCTTAGAAGCCAACACTCAAAAATTTCCCTTTTGAACCAAAAAAAAATTCAGATAAAAGACCTACTGGGAATTGTTACCTATAAAAAAGAAATGCAATAACACTTGTTTCCAGACATCTCTAAGGTTGATAGGAAAACAAAGAGGATAAACAGTGAAAAGTTATGTGACATTAATTAATATAATCGACTCAATATTTTTTACCCTATGTATTTGCAGTGTAAGGAACTTTCTTAAAATTTTAAAAGCTGATAAAATTGTAAAAGAGAATCTACTGTCTATAATCTTGTATTAGCTCAGTGAGAGGGTATTTGAGGAGACTGCTGCTTCTAGGGGTTTCCATTCACAGACTGGGACCAAGGCCAGTGAAGTTACTTTACAGGGAACTGTAATCGCCCTGAGAGCACTAAGTCTCAATTTCGGACACTTACCCATCCTCTATACCTCAGCTTTGTCTCACACTGTGCAAGGAGTAAGACAGGAAGTCGTCGACCCTGCCAGGCTAGAGAGGAGGGAGGGCAAGCAAACCTGTCACTTCCTTCTCTTGCTGACCAGGCCACTGTGGTCCTTACTTGTCAAGCATAGAGAATATTAGCAGAAATAACCCAAAATAATTTGGACTAACCAATAGAATCATTTCCCTGACTCAAATGGGCTTTCAAATGCTCTTTCTGTCAAAGATCTTATAAGATTTTTTTGTTATTTTCTTCTGTATTCGTAGAAGTTACAAACCAAAGGAGAAGCCACCTGAACCTAAAATGTTCTCTGTTATATGTATGCGTCATACCAAAGCCTATGCTTAGATAACCAAAACTGATTGTATCTACTGGGCCTAAAGCATGCTTTTGTATCATGGTTTGTGGATTCGTTTTCTGGACCTGCTATTGTGTGCTTTGGATGCATCTAAACAAAATGTCTTTAAAAAAATAAAAATAAAAAAAAAACAGCAAAGCTTAGAAAAAAAGATTAAAGTGAGAATATCGTCTGGGCTAAGTTGCAACAGGGTTTTAGAGTCACATTCTTTCACTTCCTTGCACAAAATAATATTTGTACTGGTTTATTTTTGTAGGCGAACTACCACACAGGATGTGTGCATGTACATGTGTGTGTAAATATATATATATATATGTGGACAGTACATATATATATGGTTAACAAATCAGTGGGTTTCAGGGAATCACATCCTTTCGAGTTCGCACAAGGCGCAGCGTGGAGCCATGCACACGTGCCGCTTAACCGATGGTGATGGTGGTGACGGGAATGCAGTCCAGCACTCAGCAAAGGACAGAGCAGCACCAGAAAAGCCTCCCCTTCCCTGGCCCCTGTGCCACTCCTGAGAACACCCCCTGCTGCTCCTGGATCGCTCAGCATTTTCTCCTCTGCCCCACTAGGGTGTGGCGCCCAACATACCTTTTCTAAAAGCTCCTGGTTTCTCTTAATGAAAAGTTGTTTATCTTCTACCCAGTGTGAATCCTGTTTGACAAAGAATATTGTGCAGTCAGCATTTCAGAGTGGCATGAAAGAGCATGTGTCCTCAAACCACTTGACCAGAGCTCTCTTCTTTCCACCGATAGGTTTGCTTGCCAAGGACTGATCGATGACACCCACCCTGCCAGCAACTTCTTTGAAACTGT
Organism: Hystrix cristata; assembly: GCA_004026905.1. Taxonomy (NCBI): domain Eukaryota; kingdom Metazoa; phylum Chordata; class Mammalia; order Rodentia; family Hystricidae; genus Hystrix; species Hystrix cristata. The sequence continues at coordinate 69,170 of PVJO010006751.1, forward strand.
TGGGGCCAAAGTTGCCAGCAAGACTTCACCCCTTTCCATTGTCACTCACTCCCTGTACCTTTTGAATCTGAATAATCCAGGATCAGCCTCTGGGGACTCAGAAGTGACCACACAGGCAAAAAGTGAAAAGGGTCAGAATGCACACAGGCTAGATACATATGAATGGAAAACATTAAAATGCAGAACCATAAATGTAGCATAGAGGCAAAGAGTGCAGCTGGGGTAGGATGTGGTCTTTTGTCTTGGCAGTTTGTAATAACTTTAGGCTATTAGTATGGGCTCCTTGTCCTCTGGCCTTCTTTCTCTCTTGCCCGATTTCATTTGCTGTTGTGTCTGGGTTTGCACTCTGGCCAGAAAAACACCAAGGACAGAAATATAGAGTCGAGCACTCTGACATGGTTTGAGAAGGGCTGCTGTGGGGGGCAAGCTGTGCCCTGGATGCTGCCCATGCAAAGCTGGGCTAGAGAACGGTCACGTTAAAGGTGTGCATCTGTGGAAGAGCTAGCAGCCAAGTGCCTACCTGCCCTTTCTGAGCCAGTGTTGCTTCCAGGTCTTCAATTTTGGCTTTATACCTCAGCACCTCTGCTTGCAGCTGTTCTTGAGCCTAGCAAAATCAAAATTCCAGAACTCAAACAGTGAAATGGCCTTTCAATATTTCTCTTTCTCTTATGTTCCTTTTCTAGTACTCAACAAGTGAGAGAAGAAAAAAATTTCCTATGACAAAAGTGTCTTATAACTGATCTTCATGATCTAAATGCCTGCGTAAGGCTGCCTGTGGCTCCCCTTGTCACCAGGTTAATATTCGAGCTCTTTAGCAAATCCACAGTTCTCTCTGCTGCCGTGCACCGACCTTGGCTTCTCTTTCAGCATCAATGACACCTCCGGTCTGTTCTTGCAGGAGGGCGTATGCTCTTTGGAGGGCCTGGTATTCCTTCGTTAACTGTCTAAATCGTAGCTCAGATTCTTCAGCTGCTAAACTCTTGAGGTTAAAAAAAGCCAAATAATTATTAATGTTTAGTACTGTGTTAAATGTGAATAGTAAAGTTTGACCACTTTTATCCCCCTTTTTATTAGTATATGCTTGTGATACATAATTAAATACATTCGTTCTGGGGGATTGGTATTTATACCTATTGTATCTTGACCAGAGCAAAGTTAAGGTTTGTTGGATTTAGCATTCTGTTTGACTTGACTTTTTTTTTTAAAATTCTAAAGTGTTTGTATGGATACAAACCCTGTAATGCTTTCAAGATAGACACTCAGAAACATGTAAAAGGTTATTTTAATAAAATAATAATTTACTTATGTATACTTTTCTGATTATTACCCATTTGGGCTTGGATGTCAGCGAACTTTAGATCTGAATGAGAGCTCATAACTAGATTTTGCATCTAAATTTAAGGAAATGATACACAATATTTTATTCTCATTTCTCTTCAATATACTCATATCCACAACTTACTTATAGCTGTAGGGCATAACACATGTATAGCGTTAGGGTATAACACAATCACGAGGGAATTTTGTGAAAATTCAGTTTGAGGGTTTTGCTCCCTAAATCCTAAGTCAGGAATTAAGTGTTTTTGACCTGCAGTTTTCACTGTAACTGAAGCCCCTGGGACACTCCAGTGAAGGTGGACTGCAGGGCCCACTTCTTAAACACTATCTGAGATGACACCCAGGAAACCTGAGTTTGTCCTTTGGTTCACACATTCCCTTGATGAAGAATTTTGGAGAGTAAATTCTATTTTGAAAGAAGTCTCCAAGCTATAGAGCTAAATTGTAGAGAAGATTCTAGAAGGGTCACATGACGCAAGTGTTGCTATTTCTTTGAGAGGCAAAAAAGTCACTTGTGGTCACAGACATGGTCACTGTTACATGGTCACATTTTGTGCTGGTCACAAAGGAGAAGTATAGTCGCCCAGACCTAAAGGTGGGGTATATTTGCAGTGATATCACACAAGACCAGAGAAATGGGAAAGCTAACCTCATCCAAGTCGTCATCGGGAGTCGCTGGTGTCCGGTCTGTTCTATATGAGGCTGTGGATGATGTCTCTGAATCCATGGAGTCTTCATCGTAGCCAATGAATGGACCCAAAACAGGCCTCTGAATGGAGGGGTGATACACACTTACTGCACAAATAAAAAGTGGGCAAGGCTGACATACTAGATCACTGTCAACTAACATATATGGAGATGGACATAGAAAACATGGATCCCTTAATCTTGTTTGATAAAATAAAAATATCAGGCATGAACATGATAATACTAAAATGTTTCTCCAATATTATGTCACTTATGATTTATATAAAGAAAATTAATATTTGGTTATTATAAATCTTTATAGTCTCTTTTATGTTCAATTGTATACCAAGATGAGTTAATGTGATTATTCTCTTTAGTATTTAAAATATGCTCAAAGGACTTTGAAAATCCAGCTATCTATGTGAAAAGGATGATTAAATCTTAAGCGTTGTCTTCCAGTTCCACATCCAAATCAAATGATGTGCTTGGCAAAAACAAATACCAGAGTCAAACAAACAGTTGAACAAAGAATGCTTTGGTGGATTGAGAGTGCCATTATCAATTTTATTGTCCAAGTCAATAATAAAAATACAGTACTCAGTTATAGGATGGGCATCAGACTGTAATGTTATTCAATAGAGGTAGCAAATCATGTGTATTTCTCATGCTCTTGGAGTACAACTCTTCAATGTGTCAGATAAGCCTTTCTACATCAAACCTAGTGGCTTCTCCATTTGAAGAAAGCCATATTAAAGCAAATCCTTTCAGGTTAAAATCCACAACACAGTCATTTTCAGACTCTGAGAAATGTCAAAAGAAGAGATTTTCTTCTAGTAACTAGAGCTCATGGTTTGCTGCAGTTTGGAAACATCTGATTTATCACATATCGGCAGGACGATTCTTCGGCAAGCCTCACCTCTCTGGCTATTTGTGGTGAATGCCTGATAGCTTAGGCATTCTCATTATAACTTAGTTTTCTCGTTACCTTAATTGGCTTGGAACTTCTTCTATGCTTTCTCCTGCGGATGAGCTTCTCTCGGTCCTAGAATGATATATGGCATTAGAGTTAGTACAAATTTACCTATATTTTTTTCCTTTCAAAGATAAGTTTTTTTTTTCCTTGAGACATTACCTGTTTGTTTGCTTATTTATTTATTTATTTATTTATTTGTTTATTTTTGGGTGCTGGGGATTGAACTCGGGGCCTTAAGCTTGCTTGCTAGGCAAGTGCTCTACCCCTGAGCTAAATCCCCAACCCTTTACATGTTTTTTTTTTTTTTTTTTTTTTATTTAAAAAGATTTTGTTTTACAAATTTTGGCAAGTTTTGGGTGTGACTCTCGAAGATTTTTCAGAGAAAGGGCACTGCACTTTTCCTGCTAATTTATGTTGTCCTAAAAGTTTCACAATCAGAGCTTCGTTGTGTTCCTAATATCAGAATCTTTAATTTTATATTTGAAAATCAAATAGTTTCAAAAATACTTATTTGTAGTTCTCTAAAACACAGCTTTTCAGTTTTCTCAGGTCTACAATTACTTTGAAATTACTTTGAAATGATCAATTTCTTTATTCATTCTTGCTGTAAAAGGAGATATTGTGAGGATTTGGAGCGCTCCATGTATTCAGTGCACAAATTTAAACTAGATGGTATAAATGTTTCCTTGATAGTCTGATCAACATTCTTAAGCAGCCCAACATTGTATAAATTTACAGCTTGATCTGAGGATGTTCAAAGCTAGATATATTCCCAGACTAGTGAGCATGTGATATTTATGAGTTACTAAGATCTGAAAAGTCCCATGTGAAAAGTAATCTGATTTAAGCCAATGACATTTCGGCATTTTGATTTTTTGCATTTATAAGTAAAAATATTTTGGTCAGTCTATCTAAGACTTTAAAAATTTATGCATTATATGCTTATATTACCCTGGAAACCTACTGCATGCATTATAATGTATATGCAACATAGACTTTTTTTTAAAAGAATGAGTGATAAATAATGTCAAATGGAAGTTACAATCTTTCCTCCTCTCAACAGCAGTGGGTCATCTTGATCCCCTGCTCTGGAGACTCGCCTGAAGGCCACCCCCACCCCTCATAGTTCCTCAAGTCTGCAAGTCTTAGCTTGGTCCTGAAGTGGAGAGAGGGACCAAAGATGGCATTCTCAGAATAAAAGCAGAGAGGCAAAGAAGAAAGCCCATCTAGAGGCATCTAGAGATCTCAGACCTCCAGCTGCTGGCGGGTCCTCAGTCACCAGAAGCAGTAACTCTTCTGAGTATTCAGTAGGAACTGGAGTAACTACCACAAAGGCTGGACCAGAATTCCAGCTTTGTCACTTGATTGTGGTGTTGATGTTTATCAAAAAATACTTACTAAACTGGATCTATGTGCTTAGCCACTGATTGGGTTTGGTAAACAAGAGGTTCACAGTGCTGTTATTGTGGGCAAAATATTTAATCTCTGAGCTGCAGGACCCTGATAATGGGACACAATTATAAGACACACATAGCCTACATACTTCCATAAGAACAAATTTGAAATTTCCTTTAATGTGCTTTGTAGTCATTATTGCTGTTACCAAATTAGTTGGAAAAGGGTCATAAATGGAAAAGTATAAAGTAGTTAAATAATATAAAACATTTCTGGAAGAGTCTCTTGAGCATAATTACATACTAAGCTTATGCACTTGGGCCTCTGGGGTTAACCCTAAATTATCAAGTGCCCCTGCTGTGTGCTGGAGTGTTGCTTCCCCATCCATGGGAAAGCTTACAGCTTACAAATGGATCACGACTTACCCTTGTGAGCTCATCAATAATGTTCTGTTGCTCGATGACCTGAAGTTTCAGAAACTCTGTCTCTTGTTCTTCGTTAGCTTGGTCGAGGTCATTCAGAGATTTTAATTTTTTCAAAGGTGGGTGGGATGTTATTTTTTCTCTCTGAAATGGAGAAGAAAGTATAGAAGGAAACTTTAAAATCCCCAAATTTCAGTCACTTATATTTATAGAAAACTTGTGGGACACCGGGTAAATTTGAATATTGCTCAGGCAGAATATGTTGAAGTCACTGAATATTTTCTGAGGCTCTTTCTACCTGTTTCTGAGGATCCTTCTACCTGTCTGTGCAGGAGTATATTAGTATATGACTTGTCCGTACATAATACAAGTGATGGCGTCTGTCTTCCAACTATCATACGAGTTCTTAGAAGACAAGCCGTGCTGTCTGTGGAGGTTTGTAAATCACATGTTAGTAAAACCTAACTAGAAGAAGTTTCTGTGGCTTGGGAGGCACACTGACGCTTTGGTTCTCCATTTCCAAGCTTTTGGAGAATGTGCAATTCCTGGAAGCACACCTACAGTTCTGTGATTTTAGAAACTCTGTAATACTCAAAGGCAGCAACTTTATCTTGCTTTCTTCCTTAAAGCTTTCTTGCTTACATAAGGGAAAATGCAGATAGCACTGTGTTTTAAATCTAAGCGGAGGAAAGCAGTGAGCCAGGCTATTGGAATAATACAGAGAAGGGAGCTGCCGTCCTGCAGGGTCTGTCATACACACCATTTCTGAATTCTCCTTGGTAACGGCTTTTAGCTTCTCTTCCATGCGCTGCAGAGACACCATCAGCTCATCATTTCTCTTGGCGAGGCACTTGTTCCTTTCCAGGAGAGGTTTATATTGTTTTTCAGTTTCTCGGACACGTTTTAACTGGGGAGAAAGAAGTTAGGATTTGTCTCTTGAATTTGGGGGGGTTTGGGGCCGGAGGGAGTCGATTGGTGGAGGGAAAGTGCCCCTCCTCTGCTTCAATGTTTGTCTCAGGATGAGCTATTAGCAATCCCATCCTCCACTGAACAGATTGATGGCTTTATTTTCTGTTTCCTCCTGTGGCTTTTCATCCCTCTCTTCACACCCCATATCTAGCTATTACCTTACAGCAGGTGCTGCGAAGCTAGTGCTTTTGGAAACGCTCGGGAGCAGTAAGACTCCTCTCTACTCCCTCTTTCTCCCCTTGCCTCAGTTGCCCCACCATACTCAGTCCCATTCCTGAATCTGGAATGACCTCTCACTGGCTCAGAGAGATAAAGCAGTGAGCTCATCCAAATTGCAGGCACTTGAGAAGGAACCAGGGTCCAAACTGAGCCCTTTCATCTCCGAAGCTGTCTTCCCCTCAGGGAACCTGCTGAAATCTCCTGATTCACACTAAGTCTCCTTATTGTTAAGGAAGTTTTACTGAAGAGCAACAACAAAAATAAAACCAAATTGGGCTGGGAATTTAGCTCAGTGTTTAAGAGTACTCCCCTTGCAAGCACAAGGCCCTGAGTTTGATCCCCAGCACCAAAAAACAAAACAACAACAACAGAAAACCTAAATAATTTTGAATGGTATTGACGTTTGTGTTTAAGAGAACTGCACCTAGTGTTTACATTAATTGGGGTTATTAGGTTCATGTACATGGCATATCTTTATTCTTCTTATTTCCCCTTCTTCTCCTTCTTACCACTCATCCTAGGCCCTTGGATCACTTCCCTGTTGCAAGAGATCTGTCCACTTGTGCCTTTCTATCAATCCTGTATCATTTTCTTTCTTTGTACTGTGCCTCACTCAGTACTATGAAAATTTTTTTTAAAGGCTATAGCAAAATGTTACCATGTAGGGAAAAAAAAAAAAGAATACTGTACCTCATTCTTAAGAAGCCTAAGCAAAGTATGACTGCATTGTCATCCACCCATGACTAAGAGGGCCACACATTCTTGTTTGCTCAGTTTCCAGCCATGGCAAGGTTTTTCAACCTCAGTACCTTTGACATTTTGGCCAGATATTTACAGACAATGAGCCGTATATTAGAGGATGTTTAGCAGTATCCGTGCCCCTCTGTGCATTAGACGCCAACACCCTGCAATTGGGACAGCCCACATGTTTCCAGATAGTGCCCAAATTTCCTCTAGTTTAGAACCACTGGTCTAAATTTATGAATGTTATTTTGAGGTAACTCTCAAAATTCTTAAGTGATATTTTTAATGAAAACTCTATTTGTATATAATGGGTTTTCAACTTAAAATTTTCTTGGCTAGTTCATTCTTTTCACACTAATGATTCTGAACGTGAATATGTACTGAAGGAGCTCCTGAAGCAAGGAAAGGGGAGGGGTGGATCAGAAATATTTAAGCCTTTTTTTAAGGTGCTCCTTCCTGTAGCTGGCAATCTATGGCAGGTGTGAGGTGAGAGACTTGGCTACTTATGGACACTTGAAAGGACTCCTCTGAGACTCTGAAATGGTACTTTCCCAACTCTGTCCTGTCTCAACCTGAAAACACCCATGTTATATCAAAGGCCCAAATTGGATTTATTTTCGTAAATAATCTGACATAACTCTCAATTTTTAAGCATTACTTCCTGAATCATTAAATATTGAGTACATATTAGGACAAATAAATTATTCTGCTAGTTCATTATTTTAATCTTTGCCTCCTTTCTGGAGGTCAACAAAATGTTTTAAATATTAAATTTCATTAGTGTATATCATTTGCCAAAAATGCAGGTAAGCACAAAGAAAAAGAAATATCTATAACTGTAACATAACATACACTAATAATCACAGTTCAATAGCACCAAACCAAATGTTCTTTTTATTTGAAATATATACCTTAAATAGAACAGAGAAAGGTTGAAAGTTAAGGGCATTTCTATACATATCTCTATCTCTACATATTTTTATATATATGTGTATTAGTATTTATATATACTATATATATTCTTGAAAATACTAAAAGAAAAAAATCTGATCTAGTTTAACTAGTAACAAATAGACTTTAAGTCAGTAAGTCCTGGAGAGCCTTGTGTTTAATCCCCAGTACTCCTCCCAACGAACCCTAAAGAAAAGAAAATATTTCATAATGATGAAAGGGTTAGTATGCCAAAAACATACAACAAATATTAATTTTTATGCTTGTGGTAAAATTATTTCAAATATATATAAAGCAAAATTGACAGAACTAAGAAATACAGACAAATCTGTTGGGAGAAGAAGCAGACAAAAGCATTACTAAAGAAAGTTTTAAGTAAGACTTTAGAAAGTATAGAAAGTTTTAAATAAGACAAACTTGAATCAAACTGTAATAATTATAAAGTATACATTCTTTTCATGTGACTATGAAATATATGTAAAATTGATCATATGTTGAGTCTGTAAAGCAAATGTCAACATATTCCAAAAGGATGAAATAATATGAAATATATTCTCTGACTATGGTGGAATTAAAGGAGAAATTAATAACAAAATGATAATGCAAAAATCTTCAAATGCTTAAAAATTAACCCATACACTACAAAGTGGACACAGATCAAAGAAGAAATTGCATGACATTAGAAGAGATTTGGAGTGAAATGAGCTATCTTATGACACACCAAAAATTGTGGGAGGAAACCAAACCTAGAGGGGCAATTTTGACCTAAAAAAGCATATGTTTAAAAAACGTGTGGAAGCTGGGTGTGGCGGCGCACTCCTGTAACCCCAGCACTCGGGAGGCTGAGGCAGGAGGATAGCTGCAAGTTCGAGGCCAGCCTGGGCTACATAGTGAGTTCAAGGCCAGCCTTCTGCATAGCCAGACCCTGTCTCAAAAAAAAAAAAAAAAAAAGAAAAGAAAAAAAGTGTGGAAAAATGCCTTTGTATGAAACACCATTGAAAAATGTAAAAATACAAGCCACAGACCAGGATATTTTAAATATTCCACAAATGATGCTTAGAAGTCCTAATATTAATAAGAAAAATAAAGACAGCACAATGGAAAATGAGCGAAGGGCTAAAAGCAAATCTTAGACATCCAAAAAGACAACAGATCTTTGAGAGGTTTACAACCACTTCAGCAATGATAAAAATAAAAATATTTTTCATGACCAGCAAAATGACTAACATTAAAATTTCTCTGCACATTGGGAAAGATGTAGAGAAATTGCAATCCTCACACATTGTTGGTAGGAATTTAAATTGTTGAAACAACTTTAGAAAACTGTAGTAACCACCGAAACCGACTACATGTTCTTTATGACCCAGTAATTCCACTTTGTGTATTTCTACCAGAAATGGATATTTTTTCACCAAAATATGTAGCGGCACCATTCTTTTTTGTTTTGTTTTTGTTCCCTTTTTCAGTTTTTTCTAAAATTAGTACATGTTTATAGTACATAATATTTACATTACTTTTGGGGAATCGATACATGTACCTAATACATTTTAAATTCCTTCTTTTATCCACCTTCCCTTTACTCCCTTCATCTCTTGATTCCCTTCTCCTTCGAGAAAAACCTGCCTCTCTACTTCCTACTATCCATCTTTTATTTTGCTCTTCATTTATATTTTGGGTTTCTCATATAGGAGAAGTTACGTGATATTTTAGCTTGTGTGACTGATTTATTTCACTTAACTTTATGGTCTTGAGGTGCATCCACCTTCCTATAAGGAGCTTAAAATGTTTAAAGAACATTCAGCGTTCTACTCACCAGTTCATTCCGTTCATCTCCAAGCAGGGTATTTCTGTCCTCTAATTTTCTTATAGTGGCATTCAATTCAGCTATTCTTTTTTGATTTCTTCGCAAATCCTACACATGAAGATTAAAATAGGTGTCTCTTCAACAATACCTTCCACAAGGTTTTGAAATGTTGCTCATAAAAGTAATAGGTTAAGTTCTTCTTATCCAGCTAATGAGGTGACAGTAAAATGTTCCCTTATCCAGAGAAGAGTAAATATTCAGCCTTTTCTTACACTAATACTTATCACTTGGGTTGAAGACCAAGATTAGATGAACTTGCAAATGAATTCCAGGTGGCAGATACTCCCTGGAGCCCAGACTTACCGCAGAGGGAGGGGCAGAGGTTGGAGCAGCTCATGAGAGCTGTGTGCTGCCAGAGAGACCAAGGTCATGTAGTGATTGCATGAAGTTCAAGAACCAGCTCGTTTGTCATGGCTGCACTTTGCTTCCCACAGCTCAGTAGCTGTCCTGCTATTACAGTTAGCCACAGAGGGGAGAGACTAGGAGTTACAGACGCGCTTGGTAAATTCTTGCATACTCCTGCTGGCTGAATAAGGTCAGAGTGAAAGAAGGTATATTGCCTTCATGCATAAAAGGAGTAGTTTACAGGGTAGCCTACACTAAAATGTTTCGCTCGGTGCAACTGGCTTCCCTGCTGGCAGAATTACCATCAATCACTTTACACACAGCCATGGTTTAACTCTATGCTCTAGGGCTCATAGGACTGTTATTATCACTATCATATGCTTGCAAGTCTATCACCATTTTTCATTGTGATAATGCTGTTCTGTTGACAGAACAGTTTCACATGCATTATACCTCTAGGTTCATAATATCCTAGCAGACTTTGCAGAACAGGTAAAATTCAGGGAGGTCACAACTCACACAAGATCATGTGACTAATAGTAATACATTGTAACTAATATGGATTGAATGTTAACTATGTGCCAGATACTGTGACCAAGTATCACGCATGTGCGTGTGCGCACACACACACACACACACACACACACACACACACACAATCTTTTTTGATGCTTAGACCAGTGCCTAAGGTCACACGGTGAATGGCAGATCCAGAATTTGAATCAAAAAGTCTGACTCTAAAGTCCATTCTTCAAAGAATTAATGTTACAGTGCAGGTAAGAGCAAAAGAACTAAAACTTATCTATGCTACATCCTAGATCAGTATACTTCCTACCACCTATATCCTGAAAACCAGTTCATAAATTATTCATTACTTTGTTTTAAGTAGTACTTTGGAACTCTTCTTGGTTCCTAAATAATACATTTTCATTTTTTAGCAGCTAAATAATTTGAAAGATATAAGATATGATAGCCAGCTACATATAAGCTGATTTCTCTTGCTGCACTTCTGAAAATAATTTCTCGTATAAAATGATGAAAATGTAGGGAAATAAGTGGCCAGTTCAGACTACAAGCTTTCACAGGATGATGATAAATGGTTTTGTCTTTTATACAGGTGTACATTTTGACCTTTATAGATGAAAACAGCCTCTACCAATTTCTCACCCAATTGCTCATACAAGGGAAAATTACCAGGCTTAGTAAAAGGCAAGCTTTTTCATTTAATGTATGATTCTTGTAGTAGACTTAACTTTGGATGGGTATCACTTGGGGAGAAAAAGTCTACGTGGGAATTAAAGAGATCTGTTTCTTGCACGACCTGCTAAGGTGGTGCTGACCACTTTGTTGCCTACTGCTGGTTTTATAGCAGGAGGTAGAACTCATCTCTTTGCAGTAAACAGAAAAACAGCTTAAGTGAAAAGTCAAACTTGCGAAGTAAATAAAAGGTAACTCCTGCCCTCCACCAGCAATGTGAGTGGACTTACAGGACTGCTGCAGTGTTCGGAGCCATCTCCTGCCCTTCCAGGGATCTCTCGCTTTGGACTGCTCATGTTACACTCAGCCTCCTTCACCAGGAAGAGCTGCTCATCCAAAGCCTCTTTCTGCAGCTGCAGTTTCTGTACGTAGCCTGTCTGCGTCTCCAGCTCCTTTTCCAGGGAAAAGATGATCCTGTCCTTGGCTTTGATTTCATCCATCTGAATAAATGAGACCCAGGACATTTTATTTAACGGTGCTGCAAAAAATGAATTTTCACAGTGGTGTGAGTTTCACGTCTTTCTTCTGATTCATACAGAAAAAATCATGAGTATGACAAGAATATTGGACTTGCCAATAAGATGGGGCAACTTTGTGTAATAAAGGGCTACCCCAGGTTAATCGGGTGGCAAGGAGAGTGACTTTTCTCTGTAGTATATCCTGTGAGGAGGTTGTCATCCAATATATTGTTTGAAATGATCTGAGTCAGACAGATACGGAAAGGAGAGGCTAATTTAACATGGGTTATTAGTATTAATAAACACAACACTGAATATTACAGTACAATGTATCCCAGGACAACTTTTTGTTACCTCTTCTTTGGGGGAAATGGACATTTGAGTTTAATCTAAATAACAGTTGCTATTATTATCTGGTCACTTCTAACTGAATAAAGTACAGACTTCTCACTTGCCTAACGATTGTCCAAGACTAAGATGTTTGTATTCAGGTGGAGAATTTGGAGGAAAGTCCTTTCGATGGTTCATGTTACTTATGTCTTTCCATTCCTGTCTATATTTCAGAGCAGCCAGTTCTTAACGACCACTTTATTATTGTCGGAAAATCATAGTTGTCAGAAAATGGTAGTTCCCATCTCTCATAGAAGAGGCATGGGAAATACCCGGGAGTACTAGCCACTGTTCTTCCTCTTACATCTTTGGGGTATATTTATTGATCCAAATGGTCAATTGCATTCAACCTGATATGGCTTCAAAAATACTTTTCAACTAAGAGGCACAGATATTATATAGTGATTGACCTGAGTTTCATTGAACTGAAACCTTTTTGCTGTTCCTGGATGAGAGCTAATGAAGTGAATAGCTATAAAAATTTTTTGAAGACAGTATACCATTGGATAAAAGCTTTCTTATTTCATCCATGTGTATATTCAAAACAGAGATAAGGAAAGGTATTCGACACAAACATTATGCTGTTTTTCTAAAAGTGTTTCTTATATTTAGCCAATTGCTTTGTAGGAATCCATTTTTGCTTCTCTTTAGTCTGGGCTCTGGGGGGCAGCATTTGGGATAGAAACTGTATTACACTGCCACATATTTTCCATATATAAATGCCTGTGAGATACTGACTCCAAGTCACACGAATAAATTTTAGGTGGATTTTGGGAGGGCACTGGGATAAGTCTGCATGATCCTGTAATATAAGTGTGGAATCAAGTGCCCTTCTATTAATTAGGAAGAAAAGTATCATTTTTAGTCTCTATCACTTTATAGAGCAGTTGAGTCCAGTGTTATTCATAGCTGAGCAACGCATTTACTTGCCAGACTTTTCACGTAGAGTGTTTATACTTAGTAGAGCTGTAGATCTGGATATTTAGGTAGAAAATCTACCTAACTAAACCTGTTGGGAAATCATTCCATTATTGTCCATATAATTATTTTCATCACCATCATCATAATGGAAGTTTACTCATTTTTAAAATATTCGAAGCACTGTAATCTGAACATCACATTATCTTATTCTATGGTAATCCTGTTCAGTAAGTTCTATTACAATCATTTTACATATGGTGACTGAGAACCTGGACAGTTAACATTTGATCACAGTTATCTGGCCTGGTAAATGGTGAAGCCTAATTATCAGTCCTGATTCTGGAGCCCATTCTGTCAGGTATTGCGCTACACTGGCTTCAAGAATATCCATATTCTCTCAGCATTTCTCAAAGTGGCTATCCTTTGAATATCTGGCAATTAATGTAGAGAAGCCTCTAATGCATAGTGGTAGTGAGTGTAGATTCTGACTTAGAGTATATGAATCAATCAAAGTTCAGATGGGAAAAGGTATATAACAGTATTCTCTGGGAAATTTTCTAGACAAAACAGCTCCTATTTCTTTCTCTTCCATTTCCAAAAAAATGGAACTGGATGTGGCAGTAGGATGAGTAAAAAGAAGGAAAAATGAAGAAGTGTGCTTGTATCTTACTGAAGCAGTTTCTCATGTTATTCTGTTTGCACCCAATTTTTGAACCTCTCATCCTTCAGGTGGTTTAGATTGTACACTGTTATTAAAAGACATTTCATGTCTACTTCAGTAACATGGTAGTAAAAGGAAGTTATGAAAAAAATGTACAGATCAACAAGTGGATACATTCATAGATTTTACATTGAAAATCACTCACAAAATATTTGATACAAATCTTTTAAAAAGATTTTACCTACCTGCCACTCCAAAGTTCAGGGTCTTGATTCTTTCTTCAGCAACTATTTTCATTTCAAAAACCAAAGGCAGGGCAGAAACCAATACTTCTGCACTGAGTTTGGTCTTTGTTGTCAAACAATGCAGGAGGATAAGTGGCAGATTTAAAAAATTCAGAATGTTTGGGAACAACATTATTTTATGGTGATGCTGTCTTATAGTACAATGAAAATCACGCATGTTTAGTTTTTAAAAATGTTCTGTGGTAACCATTTTTAATTAAAATTGAAATCCTAAAATATAATCCAAAAAACATAATTGGGATTCTTAGAAAATAATTGTATAGAATTGGCAGACAAAAGAAAATAAAGTTATTCCTTAAAAATACAATTTCTAGAGAAGCATAAAATGTATTCTAATAAGTAATACTTAATTTAATAAGATATAGCTAAGGTATAGCTAATCCTAAATATCTGAGTTTAGATGAATATAACTGCTGCTTCTAAAATAACTGGAGGTCAGCTTAGGACACTGTAGCTTTTACATTATACATGTTTACATTTGCGCATGGTGAGAAACCTATGTGACTTCTGGTCTTTCATATTAAAAAGAAAGACCCAATTCTGCAAGGAGTGAGATAAATCTTGTAAATAGTAAACAAGCTACTGAGGAGTGACATCAAATCGAAAAATTATAATGGTACTGGTTTTTAACAGTCCTTATTCATCTTGAGGGAAAGATCTATTTAAAATGTCTAGGGGGTTTGGGGATTTAGCTCAGTGGTAGAGCACTTGCCTAGCAAGTGCAAGTTCTTGAGTTTGATCCCCAGCACCAAAAAAAAAAAAAAAAAAAATGTCTAGGGATTTTATAGTTCTGTGTTTTGCTTTCAGGTGCTGTTCCTGGTTTAAAAAAAAAAAAAAAAGGCAGGTGATCACTCAGGATGTTCTCAGTGGCTTTTCAGGTATCTTGAAAAGCATAGAATCGGGCCAGGGATTTAGCTCAGTGCTTGCCTTGCAAGCACAAGGCCCTGAATTCAATTCCCAGCATCAAAAAAAAAAAAAAAAGAAAGAAAGAAAGAAAGAAAAGACAAGCATAGAATCATGCCCTATAAAGCCCTATGACATTTTACAAATGTCCACAAAACATGCTGAATTTGGAAGAGTTCATAATTTAGAATATTTTTATAGATACCCAAGAAAGCAGGAGTTACTGAATAGACATTCTCCACATATGTGGGGCTGGGAGAATCCAGTTATTAAGAGGAGGGTGATTCTGAATTCCTGCAATTCCAATTTAGGCCTGGGCATATACCTTTTTATCTCACTACCTAACTAGCTACTGATCTATCTTGTATTTTTGGGTAGAACACTGAGCAAAACACGGGCATTATTTAAAATCCAAAGATATGGGAGCACGTGAAAAAACAAATTCCATGGCACTTTGGACCTGGAAACAGAGTGTTTCTGCCCTGGTCTGCCGCGATTACTAACCAGCCTTCGAATGTCCCGCTCTGACTCCCACTTGATCTTCGAGATGGCCTCTTGGTGGGACTGGTGCTCACTCCTAAGGTCCCCAGCCTTGATTTTATCTGCTTGGATCATATTGCTCAGTGCCTCGTCCACCTGCTTCTTGGCAGTTTTCAGGTCCGCAATTTCCTGTAAGAGCTTAAGGCGCTCTGCGTCAAACAGTTTCCGGGCCTCCTCCCGGGCCTCAGTGGTGAGCGCTGTCCTTACTTTGTCACTGCTGCCGTCCCGGAGAGCACAGAGGGCAGACTTGAGCCTCTGGATCTCCCCGTCCCGCACCTTCACTGTCCTTGACATTTCTTGCTCGTGCTGCTTGATGAGATTCTCCCTCACGGCCTGCAGCTCCTTCATCTTCTCCTCATGCAGCTTGGCTTTGAGCTCTGTCACCAGAACTGTGTGCTTGCGCTGCTCCAGCTCACGAATTCTCTTTGCTTCTTGAGTCTTCTCTCTTTCAAGCTTGGACACCTAAAAGCAAAGAGGTGAAAAGGTAAAAGAGATGACCCTCAAAGAGAAGGGGTGCTCCCCCGCACGATCTGCAGCTTATACTGTTCTGATGGCTTCATTTCTCATTTCTTTTCAAATTCCAGCCACTGTGAGCTCAGAAGGAGGGAAACCACAGGACTTAAAGCTAGGAATACACCTAAGACTATTTATATTACTTTGTTCAGATAAATATTTGATGTCCTGGGGCCTTACTATTTGATGTGTGGTCTGCAGACAAGCTTGTTAGAAATACAGACTTTTGGGCTCCATCTCAGACTTATTGAAGCTGGGAGACAGAGGAATTTAGGCAGATGGGACACAGGTCCTGAACAGCTAAAGTGAGCTAACATACCAAAGGGCTGGAATAATTAATTTAAGCAATCTGACTATTAGGGTGTAATGGAATGCAAGGGACAAAGAACAGGTCCTTAAACAAATGGGAGAAGCCCTGGAGGAAGTTAAATGCAAGCAAAGCAGCTCCTTTCCTGAAGTCAAAGGTCAAAGGCCTACCTGCAACTGGGACCAAGCATGCATTCTATCACATTCACCTATATAAAAACACTGGGGGGGGGAGCCGCCCCCCTGCAAAAAAGCATCCAAGGTGTCCTCCTTAAGGAATCCCTTCCTGACAAGTGGGGGGCTTTCCCTTTTATTCTTTTTATTAAACACACACCCAAGTCATTCCCCTCTGCTTGTTGCATGCTTCTTTGCCTCAAAGCGAGGTCTTCTGTGCCTCCAAACAAGGACTCAGATCACAGCACAGGAGGGAGCTGGTTATACTGTAAATGGGAATGTGCATTTTAACAAATTCTCAGGTGACCGGTATACTCATGACGATTAGGAAGTATCGCTATAATGGGTTTTTCCTTGGTGCATAAGAGTTCAGTGCAAAGCACATGGAGAGGTTCTTAGACCACACGACCTTAGCCAGATCCAAATAACAAATGAGAATATCTCTGTTTAGCTCGAAGTTTGATATTATGATCAGGCTAATAAACTAGTACCTAAAATGATAAATTATATATATCTATCCCTTCTTTTTTCTTTTGGAAGAGAATCCGCTGCTGCTACTGGGAAGATGAAAAATAAAGGTATCTGAACTTACCTTTCTTAGTATGGCAACCTAGTTCCAATCCCAAACCTCCAGGGATCTCTTTTTGTAGTCTTCTCTATTCTCACTCTTATTAGTGTAACTTGCCCTCCCCCCAGCCACTTTTCCAAGTAGTGTAATAAACTACTCCTTCTAAGCATATTAGCTTTCAAGAATTCTGGTTAAAAATACTTTGAGTTTTTGTTATAATTCCGGTGATAATTCTCAGTGTTGATTAACAACTGTGCTGCCTTAGTCTAGCTGGCCCATCTGATTCAGTAGATCTGGATGGGGTTTTGGCATTGCAGCTTTGGAGCTTGAAAAAGCCTTTCAGTGGTCTTGTTCTGTATCCTCTTCCCCCCATTTCATCTCTGCTGTCAGGCTCTGTCTTTGTCTTCCCTCTGTTTCTGTCACAACACACACACACACACACACACACACA